>JAHWFP010159627.1:0-12075 GCA_023313725.1 Lithobius niger | reverse complement strand
ATACAAAACCGATTTTAAGATGTATATGTGGTGTGTTACAAAATACGGCGTCCGTGCTTCCTTTTCCAGATCATCTCACTTCGCTCGAGGTGGTTTTCATGAACAAACTATGATGCCATGAACAAACATGAAGAGGGTGAAAAAAAAACTTTGACGTTAGTTTTTCATGGTTTTTCGCATATTTGAGGGTGTTAATATCAAGTTACAACGATGAAAATAGGCCTTTTAAAAGCGAAAGTTAAGTATCTTTCGTTTGGTCCTACTCCCATCTTTGTAGGTGTTTTGGTTCCGGAGGAGTAGAGGTACAAACAAGCGCGCACACACGCATATCATATGATTTTAATTATGTAGACTAGCGGAGTCGCTCACTTCGCTCGCTCATTCCGCGTCGTCTCGCTGCGCTCGAGGAGATTTCTTGCTGCAACACTTATGATACAGACAGACAAAAAACGACCAAGCAAATTAAAAGAGTGTAGTATGCGATATCGGTTATCTCGAGAGAATGTCAATATTATTTTTTTACATCCAAGGAGTCAAGCAAAAAGTTAAGATCAAGCAATTTGTCAGAAAAGCGCTTTTTCTGATGACAAACGCTGATTTTTGTTCGCTTCACTCACTCAATCAGCGCAGACATTTCCTCAATAACGTGACTGAATCGATGTAACCACCAAGAACCACACATCACTTGTAATTTGTGTTAATATACACGTTATATGGGTTTTCTTGTTTTACTTATTTTAAGAATTTTGTTCTTTACGTCCTGCTCAGTACATATTTTTCCATGGGGGTCTTATCACTTCACTTTCTGATGATCCCTCACTTGGAGAAACATCTGCAGAACGTCAGATGTAATCTCCTACGATGCTCCTACAATAGAGCAAAGCGAGACACACATTGAAAAGGTTTAGTTTATGTGGAAATCGTTCGCTTTGCTCTTTCAATCCACGCGCCTTCGTGCTTCAGAAACACGAATGTTTGACACCCTTTTAAAACCAAATATATTGTTTTGATTTTTCCATGCATCAATTCATTAATTCATTGGTTAATACAAAACCAGTGTTAAGATGTAAATGTGGTGTGTTGCAAAATACGTCGTCCATGCATACTTTTCTAGATCATCTCTCTTTGCTCGAGGAGGTTTTCATGAACAAACTATGACGTCATGAACGAATATCATGCTGGTAAAAATAAATTTGACGTTAGTTTTTCAGGTTCTTTCGCTTATTTGAGGGCGATAGATTATCAAGTTACATCGATGAAAATAGGCTATTAAAAGCGAAGTTTTATTATCTTTCGTTTGGTCCTACTCTCATCTTTGTAGGTGCTTTCGTTCCAGAGGAGTAGAGGTACAAACACGCACGCACGCACATCGTGTGATTTTAATTATGTAGATGTCTTTAGTAAGTCTAGTTTTACTATATTGTATGACAACTCCGTAAACATCACACGATCCCATCTGTAGTATTTTTAAAGTATCTTCCCAAGAAGGTTTAACACAAACTTGAAGATCTCGTATAAACAGTCGAAGATGTGACCACCTACCAACAAAACTTGTTTTGCAGTTTGAAGGTCAATAAAGACGTCCTTCCCTTAAAAAATTTTCATTCCATTATGAATGATGCGACGATAGATTACTAACCTCGACTCAATACCAATTCCCACCACCACGAAGTCGTCTCCTTCCATAACCTACCACCAACAGGAAGGGCGCTTAGACCGAGTGGTCACTTGAACGGCTCTTGACCAATCAGAGAACGAGTGGCCACTACATTATACCCACAACCGGAAGCTATCATTCTTTCTGCTCCCATCCATCGATGCCGAAGGTCTCCACGCCAAACTTAATAAAAAAGTGCAAGTCACTATAAGAATTTCATCATCGTACTAACACTAACCCAGTACGTCGCCTCGTCTGTGACGTCACAGATCGAGGTGATAAAAATTTGTATTGTGGAAGTAGTCGATCTGTCCTCAAGAAGCGCAATCCACACTACTAACGGGGCAGGAGCTCAGACTGATGCGACCACACGCCATGGTCCCAAGCCATCCAATCCGGCAAATGCATTTCAAATAATAGCGCGTTAATGCCGCTGTTTAACAAACCCCCTCCTTCTTCACTACGCACAAAATAACGTTTATTCCGACCACATTTTTTGCAATGCGTAATTGCGAGCGTTGTGTTGTTTAATGATATTTGGACGTTGGAACATTGAAATGGAATGTGCGCCTCCTACATCTTAGGCAGTATTTCAAACTATTAATTCTCCTTTTTTTATCACCTTTTTCGGATTGACACTGTTTTGTGTTTAAACTGATACTAGCGGATGCCTATTCTCTCTAGGGTTCGACACATATGCCCCTTTTCATTTTCAGTTATAATATCTCTCTCCTCTAGCTCCGTCAAAATTTCCATAATTTCATTGACGTGAGCATAGTGGTAGCGACCAAGAGTAACGTAAGAATGAGATTCGGTTGTAGCCGGAAATCCGAATGGAAGTGACGTCATTACCCCCCACTTCCGGTCACATGATCAAAGTGGGGGGAAATGATGTCACTTCTGGTTTTCATCGATCTGGAGGATGGTCAGAAAGTGGTTTTTGCTACTTTTTTTCGTTTTCATCAATATGAAGGATGGTGGAAAAGTGCCTTTTGCTACCTTTTTTTTGATTTTCAAGGATCTGGAGGATGGTAGGAAAGTGCCTTTGGCTACTTTTTTTCCGTCCAATTGGAGGAGGGTGGGAAGTGACGCCAATTTTTTTAATTTTCGCCGATCAGGAGGATGGTGGGAAAGTGCTTTTTGCTACTTTTTTCGTTTTTTATCGATCAGGAGGATGGTGGAAAGTGCATTTTGCTACCATTTTTTCGTTTTCATTGATCTGGAGGAGGGTGGGGAAGTGACGTCATTATCACCACTTCCGGTCACGTGATGAAAGTGGGGGTAATGACGCCACTTCCGGGTTTTTTGGCAGTCTGGAGGATGGTGGAAAATGTCTTTTGCTAATTTTTTATTCGTCAATCTGGGGTTGTCTCTCCAGCCTCGGACGGAAGTGACGTCATTACCCCCACTTCTGGTCACGTGATGAAAAGTAAGGATAATGACGTCACTTTCGGTTTTTATCGATATGGAGGAGGGAGGGAAAGTGCCTTTTACTACTTTTTATCGTTTTCATCAATCTGAAGGATGGTGGGAAAATGTCCTTTGCTACCTTTGTTGATTGATACTGCTATTGGTATCCCCAATTGAACTGCAAAAAAAAAGCCGATTCTATTTTTTATAGCTTTTTTTCCGATTTATTTTGACTCAGGTTACTCGCATATTCAACCAGGGAGTAATCCTCTCCACCAGCGTCAAGGTTGCAGTTATTGGCGAGGTGGGATGTGGAGGGGGAAGGGAAAGGTGGTGGGAAGGATAGGGAATGACCGCCTTACCACCTTGGGTGCCAGGGATCAAATTCCCCATGACATTGCCGGTCTATCACTTCAAAAGCACACGGATTTTCCTCTTAAGAGCAGCATCCTTCTCTATGAGCAACTTTACACTAATGCCATATCAGCAACTTCACGCTAATAGCATACGAGCAACTTCACACTAATACCAAATGTGCAACTTCATACTAATGTCAACACTAGTTTTTTTCAATTTTTTCCAAGTTTTTTTTTTCCAATGCTTCGTGAGCTTTTACATTCTGAGAATGACGAATTAGCAACACTGATGTTAAAATTTAAGATTCTTAACCCTTTTAGGCCTAAGCGACGATATGTCGTCGTTGCAATTCCGCTGCAAAAAAGTCGAAACGACGATGTATCGTTCACCCAGTTCAGCCGAGTTCTACGCCTTGTTAAAAAAATCGTATGCGTACATCGGAGGCATAACTCCGATTGAATTAGGTATTTTGGAATGTATATTTTCGGTTTATTTCGGTTAATTTAACTTAACATCATCTTTTTACTACATTAAGTCCATGTTATTGTTGGCATCGTCGCCAAAATGGACGTGAAATTAATTGCGTTTATTTGCTGACAATAGCTCTTGGTTCAAACGATCGTATCTCCGGAACGACGCAACGTACTGCCGCCATCTTGGTCGTGTTCGAGAGAGGGCATTCCCAATTGTCCGGCCCGTGAAAAATGACGTCATCAACTGCAACATCACTGCCTGTATTCCTCCAATGAAATGTACTGTTTCAACGCCCGTTGTTCAAACGCTTCGGTCTCACGAGCTATCGCGAGCGCTGATTGGCTCATTCGCGGCACGTGACTCTCCAGCCGTTTGCAAGTGACGACACACAAAGCGAGTCAGGGATACAGCCATTAGCGCTAGCAGGAGCGCGTTGCATTGCGGGCAGCCGGTCATTATGGTGTCCGGCAATGATTTGGTAGTGAGCTGTAATTGATCGTGAATCTCGAAGAAATAAAGCAACTTTAAATTATTTTTACGGTAATAAAATATAAAATTTTGATTTCGGAAGTAATAACATGCATTGTGACGGAAGAATATCATGTGTGTGTTATCATTCTGAGTACTGTAAGTTGAAACTTTCGTTAGTGCTGTTCACGTAGTCGAAATTTAGGATTTTTTTAAATAATGAAAACTTAGGACGATGGTCCCAATTATATTTCTGGTCAATAATTTACAATATAATTATTACGTCTGAGAATTTTTATACTCCTAGACCCCTTGGTTTTTTAGTACAATTAATTTTCGTTAGGCATGCAACTTGTTCATGGCAGCCATGTTGCGGCCATAGGCTTTCTCACCCGAGAATTGAAAAAAAATGGCGTACGCCTAAAAGGGTTAAAATAATTTTATTGATAAGATTCCTCCAGCCCTGATTCTTTCGACTCCAATTCGTCCAATCCTGATTCATTCATCCCCGATTCATTTGTCTCCGATTCATCTGGTCTTGATTCATCAGACCCTGTAACGTTCGACCCCGATTCTTCCAACTCCGATTCATCTGACCCCGATTCGTTAGTCCCCGGTTCTTCCGACTCATCTGACCTTGTGTCATTCGACGTCGATTCGCTAGTCACCGATTCGTTAGTCCCCGATTCGCTCGACTTCGATTCGTCGTAATCTTTTTCTTCCAGCCAATCACTTTTCTCCTTCTTTATTTCCTCCTAAATTGGTTTGATAAAACGCACGTACTTGTAACCACGATTCGATTTGGGCTTTCCAAAGTAAGGGTCGTAGTTCTGATATAAGGCATTACTGTCTTTCAGAATCGATCCATATGAGGCCAAAACTTCGGGATCGTATGTTTCGTACTGCAAGATTTTTTGAGTCAGTAAACTCCACAGCTGATTTTTTCCTCGGTACTTCTTTCCTTCCAACACTATGTCATTCTCCCATATTTTGACAGTTTTGTTACCAATCATGAGGTCGCCCGTGTCCATGTTGTACTTTAATCCAAACACATAATCGTTTTCTTTCGGAATTTTGAAAAATCTATGCAAATAACAGCTCGAAATCGCACCCAATGAGTGACCCTTCAAAAGAGCCTTTTTAAAGAGCTAAAAGATGCTGAAGGAACTCGTCTCACACCCAATGGAGGGGAGCTGATTCGTTTTGAAGCATTTGGGATGTCATCCTCGTGTTTCCGTTTTTTATGGTTGGCTTTGCCATCATCTTTCACATCATTTTCCACGTCATTTTTCTCCTTCACGAGGGTGATACTTTCTAACAAGCCAATAATGGGTCGCTTATCTTTTTTCCCTCGTACTCCAAACTTTTTTATCAATTTCTTGATCAGATCCGAATGTTTATCTTCCATTTTCACTTTTTTTTTTTAATGAAAATGTGGATCTAAACTTTCACTCGAGTGGTTTCCATCACAATCTACACCCGTTTTCTAACCTCATCTAAGGTGTTGATCGAGTACAAACCCTAACGGAAACACTCAAAATATGACTGTTACACGCTATTTTAATCACACGTTGGTGTTTCAGCTACGTTCTACACCCGTTAATACTTTGTTTCATGAGAGTAAAGAACCTATTGGGAACCTTCAACATACTAATGATGAACGTATTATGTACAGTCACAGGCAAAATTAAATCACATGTTACAAAGTGTCTAATTTCTTTCTGTTAACTCGAATCACGTCATGTCATATATCGTTGGAAAGCTTGAAATCTCACTGTTTTTTCAGTGTTAATTTCAATTTTTTAAAGTTTACCGGACACAAGAAGGATAGGGTTGAACTGGGACCTTACATTTGACCACCAGAAATAACGTTGCTGAAATGGTGATTTTTTCTTGGTTTGAAGATAAGCTCCTAAATAGAATATATTCAACAAAATATTTTCATAAAGTAGAAGCACGTGCTCTCAAAACGAATTTGAAGTTGGAAGATAGGACCATTCATGGAATTTATTGCAGGAGAATTGATTTTTAGCAACACTGCTGCAACAATTGCCTCAACAAACAAGCATCGTTCCATTGTTGCAGCCAGGCATTCCCATCCAGACGGCAAAGACGCAACTTAGAAATACGTTCGAAACCTGCCTGACATGTTTAAACTTTTCTTAAATGAAGACACTTATGTTTCACATGATTGTCTAAACCATTTAAGGTAGATAACTACAGTCTTATTTTTTAAAAGCCTTTTGCTGCATACATTTGTTTTAATCATTATTAAAAAAAAGTTTGATAAGGAGCTGCACGAAAGTGACGTCACACAATAGTGGGCGGGGGAGAAATTCACGGAGCATGACAGTTTCAGACGTCGAAATTTGTGACGTCGAACACCAAACTACCAAACAGGGTAAATAGCCCAAAAAAATGTTAGATAATTTCTGACTTATTGGATATAAAATCTGTCTTTCGGACCAATATTTTCAATATTTTATTGCTAAATGGAAAAAAATGAGCAATAAAATGTTGCAGTTATGTCCCCTTCAATGATAACGAAAGCTGCGGGGGGTACAAAAAAAACAGAGGAGGCATCGACGTCTGTGAAGTCATTTGCAAGGGGGATGGCAAAAAAAAGGGACAAAATGTTAGAGGTAAGGCTGAAAGTTGAGTGAAGTCATTTGCATCATCTGCGGCTCCAAAGTCCTTATTTTATATTCCTAGCAACTTTTAAATGACACATTAGACATGAGCACGAGGCTTCACAGGACCAACTCTTACAGAAATTGCTGGCTGAGTTTCGAGCCTGACCTCGGCCTTCCCTGGTATTTCGAGAAAAGGGCCCTGTGATGGCCCGTGCTCAGGTGGAATGTAGTATGTTAAAGATCCTAGGAATTTCCGATTGAAATTACCTAGTAAAATCGAGCCATTTGCCTTCTAGCTTCATGGGACTGACTGGTTTGTTGATTGGACTATTGGTCTAACTTGTATTCTGCAGAAAAGTACGTAACGTAATAACTTTAATTGTATAAGTTTTAATTGTATAATTGCATAACTTTGTGGAGTAATGAAAAAAACTAAACCCTTTTCTGTCTGGAAAATAAGCAGCTCTTGCAATATTAAACCAGCATATCGTTTCTACATTTATAACCACAAAGGAAATTGGATACCCCCGTCCTCCATGCTTGTTTTACATTAATTTTACTGATATATTTGAATTTGGTTGCTGTCGTCTAACAAGTCTAAAAATGAACTCGAAGAGGAAAAAAAATTCCTACGGTAGTCAGCCTCTATGAAAGGCACCTGATAAGAAGCAAACAATTTTCAGTAAATTTAAAATGCAGTCTAAGTTGACATTGCAGGACGAAGCTATACTGGAGGAAATAAACGAATTGCGAGTCGTGGAATTTTTAAGATTAAAAATGAGCTAAACTTCCACGAAAACGTGTGTTAAAACAATTCCTAAATCCTTATTTTGAGTGCTGAGTAAATTATCAAATTACTTTCCTAAACAACGAAACAAATCATAATATATTAACTATGGCAACTTTCATTTTACTAAAATCCACATCTATTCTAGTGTAAACCGTAGAATCAATCATTCTGCTAATTTATGTAGCCCTGTTTGTTGGCCTTAACACATTCAGAAGTTTATCGATTCGAACCTTAGCTTGCCGTACTACTTCCTCTTTTTTCTAATACAAATTAGTATGGCAATGGTAAAAGCTACTTTTAATAGAAGGTTCCAATAAATACATTGAACAAAAATAAATAAATTCTTCACTGATTTCATCACGATCTCATTCTAATTTAATCAAAATTCTCAATTTTGAATCTTTAACCCTTTGAAAGTAGTCGGAAAAGAAACCCTACCTCACATTTTATAATCACTTAAAATCTTGAGAAATCAATCCCGAAATTTCGGGATTACTCCTAAGGTCCTAGAACTGAGTGAATCGAAGCACGAAATCTTCGGGATTACTGACTGCCCTATTCTAACCAAATCTCAGTCTTCCTTTGCGTAGAAGATTAACTCGCATTTCTTACAAATTGGGGGTTTACTGTTGACGAGGGAAGGGTGTTTTCATTTGTGTAGGGTTAAACTGCAACTTAAAATGACTGACTTTGTAGTATTTACATATTTTTATTTCGATATGAATATATTGGTTAATCTCATAGTCTGTTGCTGGATTTCGTACAGTTTATTTATCTTAAATGCACGGTGGTGACGGCACACTAACACATCCCCATGCTGAAAGTGTAGTGCTGTTATTTTTTTGGGTCTACACAACCTTTAATCCTCCATGTGACAGCTCCTCCACGTGTCAGAATAACCGACTCTTCATAATTCCACAGCAGAAATTCAGCCAGTACATCCCATTGCAAAACCAGCGTAAGCCAGCACATTTACGACTGGCGATGTTTTTTCCGATACGCAACAGGGGAAAAATACCTAACCCGGCAACCTTTCGTCCCGACGGTACGAAAATTGGCTACTGACACTTTGAAATACACTTAAAAACCTACGACTCTAGCGAATTGCGCATTTTATACTCTCATCTTATTTAAACTATTGAAGTAGAAAAAAAATACGGTTTTATCTTAAACACAACAGTCGGTAACTGGGGCTGGATGAAAGGACGTCTCTCCCTTAGATCTGACTTTCGTAAACAGTAAGTTTCTAACCCGGAAGTTTCCGTTCAGGAATTTGTATCAGTCGTATGTAAAAATTCATAAATTCATTATGATTAACAAATAAAATTTACAACTAACAATATTTAAAACTCAAATTAAGTCAATAAGTTAGCTGAACGTCACATCTTACCATGAACACATATCGGTGAGGAAAATGCATTTAACTGGCAATAATTGCTTGTTTGCTCGAAACGGGGTGATCCAATGTCTCGGGGGTGGGAAAAAACCCTCACACGGGCGCACTCGTGAGATTTCCTATCCCCCTCGACATTGGAATACCTGTCGAGCAAACGAGCAATTAACTGGTCGCAAACGAGTCGGTAAACTGCATATTCCTTATGGGTATCTATTACTAATTTATGTATTTAAAAAAAATATTTTTTGTGTATACTGAATTCATTCAGTGAAATTGTATACTGTATACTTTCACAACCCTTGCCGCTCTCCTTACCCCCCCCCCCTTCAAATACATGGAGACAACTGCAACATTTTATTGCTTCTTTTTTCCCGTTTGGTAGCAAAATATTAGTCCGAAAGACAGATTTTTATATCCAATAAACCAGAAAATATCTGAAAATTTTTTTTGCTATTTACCCTGTTTGGTAGTTTCGTGTGTGAAGTCACAAATTTAATGACTCCATCCCTTCTTGTCCGAAACTGTCACACTCCATGACAGCATGGACCCTTCTTAAACTTTTTTTTAAGTACTGGTTAAAACTATTGTATGTAGCGATGAACTTAAAAACATTAAGACTGTAGGTATCTACTTTAAAAGGTTTAGACAATCATATGAAACATAAGTGTCTTCATTTAAGAAAAGTTTAAACATGTCAGGCGTGTTTCGAACGTCTTTCTAAGTTGCGTCTTTGCCGTATGGACGGGAATGCTTGGCTGCAACAATGGAATGATGCTTGTTTGTTGAGGCCATTGTTGCAGCAGTATTGCTAAAAATCAATTTTCCTGCAACAAATTCCATGAATGGTCCTATCTTCCAACTTCAAATTCGTTTTAAGCGCACGTGCTTCTATTTTATGAAAATATTTTGTTGAATATATTATATTATATTATATTATATTATATTATATTATATTATATTATATTATATTATATTATAAATAATATATATATATTCAACAATATAATAATTAAATGAACTAAAAAATACAAAAGCAACAGGACTAGATAAAATACAAACAGAACATATAAAACAATCTAAACATAACACAGCAAAAGCAATATGCAAATTGATAAATACAATGATTGAAAAAGAAATATAGCCAGACATGCTAAAAGTACAAATAATAAGACCGATTTATAAAAAGGGAAATAAAGTAAACTTAAATAACTACAGACCAATAGCTTTACCATCTATAATAGATAAAATATTAGAAAAATTTTTTGCAAATAAAATAAGAAACTGTTTGCAGATGATACCATAATGATTTCAATAAACAATAATTATGAAAACATGATTGAATACCTACAATATGACTTTAATAAACTGAATGACTGGTTTATTGTAAATGAATTATTTATTAGCAATGAAAAAACTATACACATGGATATCACAGTTCCTAAAATGAAGAAAAGTGAAGGATTACGAGTTATTAAACACTATGGAAATTGCACAAATTTAGAATTAAATCATGAAAATAAAAAATGTAATGAAGAGTGCATAAATTTGGAAAAAAAGACCAGTGCAAGATATTTGGGAATGGAAATAGATTCAAATTGGAATTTCAAAGGCCACATAATTCAAGTCATAACAAAAATAAGACAAATACTACCAAAAATCCATCTATTAAAGAATATATTAGACACTAAAAATAAAAAAATATTATATGAAGCATGGATAGGAAGTATCATACGGTACGGTATTGAATTGTATGGTTTTACATCAGACTATTTAATAGAAAGAATGCAAAGGACACAAAATAAAATGGTCAAAGTGTTGTTTAAAAAACAGGAAGGAATAAAAGCGATAGAATTATACAAGACTAATAATATACTTAGAATTACAGAACTAAGAGATTACATAGTAATAGCAAATAATTATGCCTCAAATATGTATAAAAATAGCAGATTTACTGAAATAGATAATATCACATGAATAAGCCAATATACACAGTACCAAAATGCAATAATGTATATGGGAAAAAAAATAAAAAGTACTACGTACCAAATATTTTTAATAAATTACCAAGAAATATGATGAATTACCTGAATATTAATGAATTAAAACGGAAATTAAAAGTTAAACTTACAAGAAAATAAACCCATTGCGAAGTGTTGATTTCTGAAATTTGAAGTTTAAAATATAAAAAAAAAAATCTTAAAATTCAAACCTTTTAATAAATATGATAAATTACACTTAAATTTTAACTTCAACAAGGTGTATATTTGTTCTCACACAAGCTATTTTATTTAATAGCTTCGAGCATTACAGTGTATATTGTACATATATGTATTGTAATGGAATAATAAAATATTATTATTATTATTATATTATTTAGGAGCTAATCTTCACACCAAGAAAAAAATCACCATTTTAGCAACTTTATTTCTGGTGGTCCAATGTAAGGGATCAGTTCATCCCTATCTTTCTTGTGTCCGGTAAACTTTAAAATATTGAAAATAACACTGAAAAAAATGTGAGATTTCAAGCTTTCCAACGATATATGACGTGACGTGATTTGAGTTAACAGAAAGAAATTAGTCACTTTCTAACATGTGATTTATTTTGCCTGAGACTGTACGTTTTAGGGCCAATTGCACCAATGCCAGTTAAAGCGACAGTTAAGTAACTGTAGGTTAAATATCACAGACGGTTAAATAAATGGTTAAGGGCCGGTTGCACCAATGCCAGTTAATAACGGTCGGTTAAACAGCAAGTTAACCTGCGGTAACCTGTGTGTTTGTTGCACCAACGCAAGTTAAGTGGAAATCGCAAGTTAGTAGGCTCTAACTTTAGTTAAATCCTAACTGGCCAATATTCTCCAGTTAAGCAACTTAACTATCGTTAGCAA
>JAHWFP010159626.1:0-12406 GCA_023313725.1 Lithobius niger | reverse complement strand
TTTAAGCTATAGAACTTGAAAATCGGTTCTGTGGTGCGATCTCCAGGCGAGGACAAAGAGTCCCAACAGCAAAATTAATGAATTCTGCCCAGTGCTCTAAAATAATAATTGTTCTGCCGACGAGAATACTGCAGTCACATCAAAATCGGGTTCAAAAGGCCCTGGTCGGTGTTAATACCTACATTTTAAGCTACACAAATTGAAAATCGGTGCATTGGTTCGATCTCTAGGTGAGAGCAAAAGTTTTAGCCCGTTTGGCTTTCCGTGTCAAGAATATTATAGTTACGTTGAAATAGCGTGCGAAAGGCCTTAAGCCTTGTCCAGACCTACGTTTTAAGCTATAGAACTTGAAAATCGATTCAGTGGTTCGTTCTCCAGGTGAGGGCAAAGAGTCCCAACAACAACAACAACAACAACAACAAGAAATAGCCATGCTGTGGACGCCGAACGGTTTGATTGTTGTCATTAAAATTTGTAATGTGGCGAAATAGTTACGACACGACCCCAAATACCGAATTTCGTTGGTCTATGTCAATTCTGGGCGAGACTATAAGAGTTCAAAGTTTGACGTTTAACATGGCAGTTCATGCTGAGGCTTACATAAGGACCGCTACTGCGGTCCTTGATACTTTAAATCTGCTACTAGCCATTATTGATAATCATAAATTCCCATAGCTTTCCCATAGCTAAATTCATCCCCAGGGGTAATACATGCAACAACGTAATTGTTAAGGATTTTGGGATTGACTTTGAGGGCAGGCCAGTTAAGAACGATAATGACTTAAACAAGATGCCTGCAAAAGAAACTGTAAGTTTACGGCAGTTCTCAAAATGTTTTAGTTTTGAGAGATTGAAGACTGACAAATGAGTGTGCTGCATGTAAACGGATGACACTCCACATTTTATCTAAATGAGCGTGTGGTGACCTTATTACCATATATAATAATGTAATATGCTGCATTACTGTATTTTTGGCTGTACTCAAGAAACATTAAACATTTGCTGATTTTATAGGCATACCTTAGTAATCCTTATGAACCAGTTGCAGTTGGTTTGTTTTCTCCTCGCCAAACAAACAACATATCTGCGAGAAATGTCCCTTGAAGATTCCAACACTGACGTACTCAGGTATTGAACACATACATACCTTTAGACATGAACGAGTATAAAAGTGTTACAGCATATTCAGTATACATCAATACCTATCCAAATATAGCATTAGTCCGTGTTTGTACCTGGTCCTTAATTCCGCCACTGCTGTTGCCAAATAGGTGTGTTGGGTTGCATATAACGTTCCATATAAAATATTACTCCATTAATTCCTGAACCATCAAAAGACCGCTTGCTATCCATTCTGTACTGTTTTATACATTTGTTGTAATCTACTGGTAATTACTGATTCTTGGAGTTGGGGGGGGGGGATACACTTTAAGGGATACATATGTGGGATACATATTCAAAGCCTTGCTGTTAGTAGTCATTAAAAGCTGAGTTTGATCCTTATCTTGCTTTACATTTAGGTAATGTACCGTAACTCTCTTATGCTTTTTACTTTCCAGGGATTCATAATGTTGCTTTGAGCAAGAGCGTGTTGCAGAGTTCTAATTATAGTTCTACTACAGCAAACATTGTTACTGATGGAAATATAGCTACAGATTTGAGTGGCCAATTTAGCACTTGTAGTATAGGACAGGGTGATGAATACCCATGGTTGATAGTGGATCTTGGAAGACGTTATGTTGTCGTACAAGTCAGGATATACCCTGGAAACTGTCATTATGGTAAGTATACTCTGCCTTGACCTATTACTTAAATCTTTTACTACTGCCATAGGCCTAATGAATTTAACATTTGATCAAAACTTGTGATGTTGTGCTAAACTGGCCGTGAATTTATGTAAATACATGTGGTAATGGGTAGTTGTATTATAAACCAGCATACATTTGCGACATCTCATTCATTCTTGAACAGTGAGTTATATAAAACAATAAAGTGAATTTATCATAGAAGGAAAAGTTTCCATTTGGGATCCATAAACTAGAAGACGTTTTTAAACTATATCTTCATTTCCAATTGTTGAATTAAATTTGGATGAAATCTATGCTTATCCCAATGTTTGACAACAATTTAATTCAAAATCCAACATCGAACAGTGCAGAAATGTTACGAGCATAAAACAGTATTAGAAAACAAAAAACGAGCTCGTTTGATGTTTAAGGTAAGGTTTAACTGATCCGAAGTCAAAACAGCAAAGGGACACGAATAAACTTTCCTGTAAGGTTTCACATACCGCAGTATTCCTGTATTGTTTAGTCCACGTGAAACCTTACTGCTGTATTCACGTGTTTTTACAGTTTTTACTTTAAAACACGATATGTCTGATAGGTTCATTCTACTTGGTTAAAGGACATCGCTGAAAAATCGTAAAAACCATACTTTTAGTGTGCTTAGTGCAGACCTACAGATTAACTAATTCAGGGTTCGTGCGACTCCTTGAAATCCTGGAAATATCGTTGAAAATAAAAATGAAAAACCAGTCCTTCAAGTCTTGAATATGAAATCTTAAAAACTGGTGTATGTATCAATAGGATGGACGGAAAGGAGACGATCGGACTAGAACGATGATGAAAAATTTAGCCACTAATTTAGGCGAGTGTGTAGCCTATATTATACACGATATTATTCTTACAACAATTTTGAAAGTTGGGATATGGTTTTGATTTTATTTACGTGTCTAATGGTTGAATACAGCAGTACGGGTTCACGTGGACTAAACAATACAGGAACACTGCGGTATGTGAAACCTTACAGGAAAGTTTATGTGTGTTACTTTGCTGTTTTGACTTCGGATCAGTTAAAGCTTACCTTAAACATCAAACGAGCTCGTTTTTGTTTTCTAATTCGTGATACTTTGACATACCAAGATGGTTGTCTGCACTCGTTGCAAGTTTTTCTTTTGGAAGTTGGTTTGTCCGCAGCTATCTATCAGCGGCTTTGTCCGTATTTGTAATATAGATCCGTAATAAGGATAAGGCTTCCGCTTCACGCGCGGCTAAATTGCTGGCTCACCAGCATTGTTAGCATTTGCTTACGCTTTCGATCTGGCGTTTGCTGATTGGCATTGTTGCATAAAAACAATGTTTAAAACAATGTATAACAATAAAACGGATCGTTCAGGGCCCGTAACCACGGAACGGGCCGACCAATTTCTATTTCTATTTCTATAAAGGGCACATCTGGGGAAGTAGCTCTTTTAAATGAATAAACGGGTAGCTGCGAACACTTGGGCGTCAGATTCGATAGGCGTCTTGGTCCCAGCTGTACATCTCGGGCTTCTTAAAGACCCGGGTTCGATCCTGGGAAGGGAAGTGTATATGTACGGGTTTTTCTCCGGTTGTTTCCCACCCGTTGTACGAGGGTTTCCTCCCTCCTGCGGCAAAAAAACAACTGTTTACGGTGGTGGTTCCTTCCACTTAACATTTGCCGCTTGGGCCTTCAAAAAGCTGTATAGCTGAATGGCCGACAACCTCTATTCTATTCTATTCTATTATATTCTATTCTAAGAACCAGCTTTCTACGACAAATGGTTTTGTCTGTAGAGACCATTGTATAAACATGTCCAAATAAGAAGTCAAAGCCAAAAATGAAACTCACGATTCCAGCCTAAGTCCAGATCTCCAAAGTAACCAATCGGAAATTAATAAAAGTTGGTACACGTGTTCACCAAGTCCAACAAAGCTTATATACCAAATTTCAGTGGAAAATGTTGAACGACGGCGGAGAAATTAAGCTTCCAAATTTCGGCTTTAACATGGGAAACCGAGGTCAAACCTTAATATGGGACAATGCTTATGTCGATACAGTGGTTCTATTAGACACTGGTTACCATTTTCTGTTATTTTACTTCGTGTAAGGATGCCCTAAATGATTTGGTAAACTACTAAATGTTGTAGCTTTCGTAGTAGTTGTATTGCTTCTCGCTGGGCTTTGGTCGTTGTACTTGACCAACTCTTTTCTTTTTCGTTATAGGTTTGGTTAAGTAAGATCAGTATTCGTTTGTGCCCAAATTCCAAAGGGCAGGGTCGTATTTCCGAGGAGCGAAAATCCGATCCCCTCAAAAACTGCTCTGCCAAGTGGAATTTGGGCGAGAACAATTATTGACCTAAATTAACCAAATCTATGACTGAAAAAATTAGGCTAATGCTACGGGAACTAGTTTCAGATGCTCCAATTTTCGGCGAACAAAAACATTGGTGCGTCAGGCAACTGATCTATAATTAAAAATGCATTAGGGGCTAACTGTATGTCAGGACTCACAGGTGATATAAATCATGACGTCATTGACGTTGAAATGAAATGCTTAAACAGAGTTCATACAGCAAAAAATTTCCTTTTTTCGTACTATTTTCCTGTACTATTAGCAAAATAAATGTCGTAAAAAAATCTCAAGTTCAAACATAGTTAAAAGTACAGTAAGGGCGCTTTACGCAACGACTCGTTTTTGCCATCTCGCAGCTAGAAATTAATCGTGATGGAAAAGGTCCCGTTGCCATGGTAACAACGCTAACTGGATTAGCTTAATCCGACATCGTTTGAGCAAATGCTTGCAGTCTTGTAATTCGTGACAGTAAGATAAAGAATTCCTTCTGACGAAACAATTTTTCCAAGCGCTTCTAATCTCAGTTATTGACTCGTTTCGTTGCGAGCTGGCAAGAGCTAAATCAGCCGCCATGTTGGAATTTCAGATGACTTCTAGCAGGGCTATCTACAGTATTGGCCGGATTTTGAATGCAAAATAGCATTACGAGACTGGGTTGGCAATATGGCCGCCGAAAGTGCCGCTAATGCGATCCTCAATACCCTCCGTACAAACAAGGCTACTTATACGTAAAGGCTTAACGTTAGAAAATCGACGCGTCGTCCAGTTAGCCACCGATTCTGCCACCAGTCGCGCTACTTACACCCCAAAAATGAACTGCTCTAGCATGCGGACTGAACTGTGAAAGGTACGTGTGACACGCGATAGACGGATTTTAACCTTAAAACACTGCATTGGTACCAAATTATTAAACTTTAACAACAATGGCTTCATGCTACGTACCTCTTTGTTCACTCGACGACAAAACAAAGCCTCCGGAGGTTTAATTTCATGAATTTCAAGCAGAAGAGCAACCAAGGTACGTGTGTGTTGTACTGTATGATACGCTACGGCCTTTTCAATTCTCATTTAAAATGTGTTAAACGATCCGTTGACGTAGCAGTAAATCGTCCCAAGACTTCAAGAATAGTCACCATTACCGTAAAATAATGTTCGTTTAGCGCTGCAACACCGGTAAATATAATAATGAGAAGATATCACGTTTTTGTGCATCCCGCTAACACTAATCAATGCTACGATTGGGGTTTTTCGTTCTTCGTGCTTTCAGTTCAGCGCAACGCTTGGACGACGCGTCTAGCATACTACGTGAAACCGAGCGTTAAGCCTTTACGTATAGGTAGTCTTGGTACAAACTGCCAACGAACGTGCAGCTTTTTTTTTGCAAACGCAGTGAAATAGCTCAACTGTGGCTGAGTGATATTTTTAAACACCGTTTAAAAATACTCTTATAAATAAAAAAAAATTTGCCACCAAAATCTACGTAAAAATTTTAATTATTATTTCGAAAACCACCACTAGCTGCCAATAGAAGTCGCGTCGCACCGCACAAAGTTGCTACCTCGAAGAACAGACCTCGACGAAATGGACCAGACGTGGCGGCCATTTTGTGTACCCCCCTATATCGTTGTAGAGCGGGCCAGTTAGTTAGTGGCCATGCTTCTAGCTTCTAGCTGCGAGAATCAAAAGAGAGTCGTTGGGTAAACGCGCCCTAATGCCTTATTTCATCAAATGAGCATCTGGGCACTTAGTTCCATGACGTGCTAAACCCGGCACTGATTAAAGGCCTGGTACTTTTTTGAGGCCAGCTGGCACTCATTTTTTTTTTTTTTTTTTGACAGCTTGCTCTATAACCTGCGTAAAATTGAACTTCGTTGTTCTATGACGCTACTGTGGAGTTTTACGTTCGGACAATAAGTGATATGTATTTAACTTACATACTTTTGTTGCCCTAAGTGGCAACTCACTCTAACCTAAAGGAAGGGACATAACAAGGTGTTGACTGCGATAACAAGTGTCTTTTAAAAATGATGCACATGCTTATATAACTTAACAGTAGTGTCACGTGACTAGAATTGATTGGCTATATATTATAGTATTAGTACAGCCTCAAATTATCACTAAATTTATGAATTTTAGCATT
This sequence comes from Lithobius niger, assembly GCA_023313725.1. Taxonomy (NCBI): domain Eukaryota; kingdom Metazoa; phylum Arthropoda; class Chilopoda; order Lithobiomorpha; family Lithobiidae; genus Lithobius; species Lithobius niger. Next base: position 6,107 of record JAHWFP010159626.1, on the reverse strand, counting down.
AAGGGTGTTTAACGATGCTTTTACATAGTCTCTTTGTTTTAAATACACATTTAGCTTACCTTGCAATAATATTTCATTGAAATGAATTAACACATAGAAACAAAGAAAACATTGTCTATTTTAATTCAGTAACAGTTTGACATTTGTATAAATAAGAAAAAGAAGTCGAATCCTGGAACTTGGTGAAACCTTCCTTTGTCTTTCTCTGAAACTCAGAATGTCATTGATTTTAGCAATACTTTTTTGGTTTGTCAGGTAGCTTACTTATTTTAACATTTTCCTTTGTACCCCAATAGTGTTACATTTTTGCTTTAAATGTTTATGGATGGATGATACAACTATTTTTTTTTTGGAGACCTACCATTACAGCGCTAACAGCTTTGTCATGACTTAAATAAATAAATAAATAAATAAACAAATAAATAAATAAGTTTAACCACAGAGTGGTTGGGATCTAGAAGGGGTAGACCACTAGTCCGAGTCGTAAAAGTTAAAATGTTAAACCTGGGCAACAAATTCAGGCCTCCTCAAGAATTTGCAAAGGCAAATTTTGGTCAACAAAAATTTTAAATGGTCGACAGAACGCGCCCGTACAGCTTCCTCGGACAGAGAGTTCCATGGATGGATTACTCTCACAGCAAAAAAACCTTAGTCGACAGTCCAACTTCCCCGCTTGGGTAGCCAATTTAAGCGAGTGGCCTCTAGTTGCCAAGTGAGGGGAAGGGTCAGAGAACGGCATGTCCACTTGAAGAAAACCTCAACTTAATGCATAAATTAAAATATTCTGTTGGTTTTTGACGAAATTTTGATTGCCAATAATTTTTTTATTTGTTTGCATATTTGTTCATATGATAAATGCCTAAATCGTTTTCAGTTTCCTTAGTAAAACTGTTTTATGGACTTTTTTGAACTGGTAAGAGTGTGGTTTTCTATAAGTAACAATCTTTTTGATTATTTGGATTTCTTTGTTTTATTTCGACAGATGAAAAAGGACATGATTACGAAGTCAGAATTGGTGACGTAAAAGAAACTGCTGTTAATGAAATATTTACTTCAAACCAAGTCTGCTATAGCCTAGAAGGTGTTGTAAATCCTGTTGGCACTGAAGTTGTCTTCGATTGTAAAGAGTTTGTGATTGGCCAGTATGCCAGTTTACAGATTGTAAGATTTTGTTCAACTTGTGAAGAGAAAAATTTAAACTACCTAACGGCTACTGAATTCGAAGTCATGGGTTATACAGGTAAGTTCAATTACCGTAAAACAGTCCCTGCTCTTCGGTACGTGATATCTTCCAACTCACTCGTTTAAAATACCTAAGATATATAATGCAAACAATCAAATGAAAAAAAATTGCAGTGATGGGAAATGACATAGGTAGTTGACACGAACTCAACATTTTTACCTATATCTAGCATTTCATACTACTTCATCAAACACGATCACTATGATCTAAAAGCAAGCTTATTTAAAGTTAGATGAAATGATTTGGTCCATGCTTAAAAAGTTTAAAGTGTGGCATCTTGCGAGTTGAAAGTGTCATCCAATCAAGCTAGAGATTGGACTCGTTATAGTAGATTATCGAAAAAGTACCAACACAGTAAATATCCATGAACACTAGGTAATTCATGTATATGTGTATATGTATGTATATGTGTATTGTATACTTACACGTTTTTCTGCACATATATAATACATATGTATTGTATATATGTGTATATACATATGCATTGTAAATATGATTGTGTTATATTTACAATGAGAAAGTAACACACTTATTCCAGTATTTAAAAATTTGTATTCTGCCAACTATGAGCGGAACACAAGCCCAGAAGCAGAATATTTTCAGCTGGTCTGCGACAATCTTTTTGCAAACTAAAAACTGTCTGCGGGAAGAGGGAGGTGTTTGCGGGTAGCAGGAAGGGTGTGAACATGGAATTGCATTGCATTGCATTGTGCAAAATTTTGAGTTAGGCCCATTTGGGTTCATGAACTATTTTTAGGTTCTGGTTGGCCACTGTAAATAGCTGTATTTATGATCGGTTGCAATCGTCTGTCACGCATATGCACTAACATTGGTGGTGACTGGAACCTTGTACACGCACTGAGTTCCTCCATGTGCTCGGCTAGCAACGATTTGTTTTAAGTTAGCATCTACGAAAATCAAGAATTGGTAGTTGGACGAGGATATTTTTTTTTTTTTTTATTTCATTTCATTTTATTTTAATTTTGTTTATTGTCTTAGAATATTTTTTTCTTTATAATGCTGAAGGAAGTATACGTAGGCAACCCGATTTTCAGATTTAAGCATTTCTTGAGGGTTAACTGCTGGGGTGGGTGGGGGGGGAGGAGGGAGGGAAATAAAACCTTTCAGGCTTGTTGGAGGATCCAAACTTGAAAATTGCAAATGCCTGGGCTTTCGTAACTGGGAAACCTCCGTTCATGACAGGGCCAAACGATTGGCTAGAATAGATCAGAAGTGGGCCATATATTTATTATTTCACAACTAATAATATAAAATTGTGTAGGGGTCTAAGAGATAGCTTGTTGTTTTTATTATATAAATTATGTGTAATTGTTTCTGGGTCCAAAACACAGCATCGAAATGTTTGACAGCTGGTTGTGAGAGTTTTCGTCGTTGGCTAGGGAGATTGTTGTAGTGGTACAAAATTACATTTCTTCGTAGTCATAGTCGTCGCTGTTGGTTACTTCAATAATTAAGGGTTCGGCTCGGTATTCAATCAGATGATCAGTGCCCCAATAATCGTTCTTAAGCATTACAACGTGGTTAATGCATTTCTGCCAGTCACCAGGGGTTACATATTGGCTACTGCAGTTAGTTGTTAATGTTTTGACGTCTGCAGTTTTACAATTTGTGTTGGATGCTCTTATTTCGTCTTTAACTTGGGCCGAAATTAACTCGATGAGATTCAGCTCGCAGTGGTACGGAAATTTGTTTTTCGAGCCACGAAATAATTTATGTCTTATTGCTGTTGCTTGTTGCTGCCTTGTCGAGTCGAACTGAATGACACGGAACGTGGTCCATTACGATCACCAAGTTGGCTGGAATATTGGTTAGTAGTTTTTAACCAGTTTATAAAACACTCGCCAAAACACAGCAAAGAAGTTAATATTGGAACTTTTTCTGCGAGGGTGACTTGTACCATGTTATGTGAACTGATTGTCGCGAAACGTTCAAATCGAAACTTTAAGTATGATCAGACATGCTTCGAATTGGGGGGGGGGGGGGTCACAGGGAAAGAATAAACATCGTAAAACCTCCACCATCTGCCGGCAACACTCTGCCGTAATACAAAAAAAAATGAAACTACTGATTTGGATTAAACTAAAGTAACTAAGTAATTGGTTCCAATTTTCATTATGTTGAACCAACAAAGTCCTTTTATAACACCACCAATGAGAAAATTGATTTGTTGTTGGTTATTTTGGGTGAATGTAATCTATACTTTGCAAGTTTATTCCATGCAAAGCGCGCACCCCTCTTCCACCCCCCACTGTTCTGAATGCGTTCTGCCCAAGGGACCGTGTAAACCTCCCGAGTACCAAACTTTAGTAGTTCTATAGACTAACCATCACAAGCTATGAACACAATTTTATGAACACAAGCTATGAACACAATTTTATGAACACAAGCTATGAACACAATTTTATGAACACAAGCTATGAACACTACAAACACAAATCCATTCAGTACTCAGAAGCCCCTTATTATCCAGGGGATTTTCTTCTGTGGGACTTTTTTCCTGGTAATTGTTTTCCGGGTGACTTTTTTACGGGGATATTTTCAGGGATGTTTTTCCCCGAGGCCTTTTTCCCACTTACCGATCACAGGGATTCATCACCGCTTGCGCATCTCTTTGATACAGAGTACTATACATATAATGAAACGGGTGAAACCAGCCTGAAGTCATACCGTAGAACAACCCGTTTTCTTTTACAATCACTGTTATAAATGTTCTAAAATTGAGCCGGTTCAGCCATACAAGCATTAAATTGCTTCGGCTGACGTTAGGCTCAAAAGAAATTAATTTAAAAAAAAAATCACAAGAACTCGTACTGAACATCTTTATTGTTAAATTGTCTCGCGTTCTAAGTCATTAATTTGCACCAATACGTTGTCCAGAGCGATTTCAGAAGCTTTTCAGGTTTTTAGAATCACAGTCAAAGTTTCAGGCTGTGGCGTTTACTTTGATGCTAAAATGGTTCTCAGATCGTTCTGAGCAACGTAGTGGCAAAAATATTGACTTCGAATGTGAGACAACTTTATTTATTTATTTAATTTTTTTTTATTTACAGAGCAGATGTTGCCAGTCTCCTAAATGTATGGGGCAATATGGCAACAACGATAGCTGGTCAACTACAGCACTATGGTTGTTGTAGGATAAAGATAAATCAAACGCCCCATATATACCAGAGAAATTCTCAACCCAATTTGTCGTTTCGACAATATTCACGTCAGTATACACGGATGCAGACGATGTACATGGGTCAAACACCTTATACACCTTCCTGTCTTTGTCGTACCCCAAGTAAATCCAAGGACCGCCATTTGGGCTCATTGGTCCGGAATGTTGAATGGGGTGTAGATGGACATAGCAGAGCTAGCAAAAACGTTGCAACTTTAAGGCGTTCGGGATTTGACCAGTCCAAGCTTGGAACAATAGAGACAGATTAAATAATTTATTTCGAACAAAATAAATCAAACAAAGGTAATTTTGAACAAAATTATGTCTTAAGAAAAGTAATTTGAATTGAATACACAATATCGTAAAGTCCGAAAAAGCCACTCTTTCAGCTGGCTTGGGACAAACCTAAATAATAACCTAGGACAAAATGCTTTTACCACAGTTTACCTTTTACCAAAAAGAAACTTTTCCGTGCCCAGCAAAAATTAATTTATAATTATAAAAAATTATAACATTTTTTGCCGAATATTGCAAAATAGACAAAAACCAAGATTTTCAAATGGCTTGGGGCAGACCTAAATATTAACTTAGGGCAAAATGTTTTTAACACAGCTAACTTTGTACCAAATGGCAACTTTTCCATACTCAGCCGAAATTAATTTGTTATTTTTAGAAATTATAAATTTTTACGCCGAATATCGCAAAATGGACGAAAGCCAATTTTTTTCAAGTGGCTTGCGGCAAACCTAAATATTAACCTAGGGAAAAATGCTTTTAACACAGATTAAGTTGTACCAAAAAGCAACTTTTCCACACCCAGCCCAAATTAATTAAAAAAAAAAGTTTTTTTCACTCCACCCTATTGCCCATCTTGCGTGTGATCATTGCATTTTGCCTTGGACAGCACCCACTTGAGCGTCTGATTGTCCGTGATGAGTAGAAACCTTGCTCCTGCCAAGTACAGCTCACAGTGCTCAATCGCTTCCACTGTGGCGAGAGCTTCGAGCTCGAAAGAGTGTATTTTCTTCTCCCTGTCCTTTAGGATCCGGCTGAAGAACTCTATTGTGTTTGTTTCATCGTTGATCGCCTGGGTTAGAATTGCTCCTAGGCCTTGTCCTCATTCATCCGATTCTACCATGAAAGGCTGACTGAAGTTTGATAGGGCCAGTATCCCCACCGTGAGGAGGTTAGATTACAGTGGAAAAGATTTCACTTTTTTTTGTCGATGGTGTTGGAAATTCCTCTGATGGCTGTCACGACGTTTCAAACCAATTCGATGACCTGTGCGGTTACTTCGATTCCTAAAATCTTGAGTTCAAGAACACCAAAGTGGCGTTTCTTCCTCTTCAGTGCAAATCCTGCTTTCTTGAGATGCTGGACAATATGGTCGAGGGCCCAGCAATGCTCTTGCCTTGTTTTGGTAACCACCATTATGTCATCGATGTAGAGCATGCAGACAGTGCTTATCAATTTGCCGAATATGCTCGTAGTGGCTCTCTGGGAAGCCTGACTCACTGTTCGTAGTCCAAAAGGAAGAACCCGCCATCTGTAAATACTGCTGTGGCAGATGAAAGTGGTGCAGTCCCTGCTATACGGATGCAACGGAATCTGGTGGAGTTCTTGTTCCCCATCCTAGGTGGCAAAGAAGCGTTGTGTTCCAGAAAAATTAAAAGTAGAGATGGA
>JAHWFP010159610.1:0-11691 GCA_023313725.1 Lithobius niger | reverse complement strand
GCAATGGGCTTCACAACACTTCAACTGTTTTTTACCACACCAGTTCTAGTGTTCTGAAGCATGTTGCCTGATGAAGATTGCTGACTATTGTGACTACAGTATTAGTGAAACAGAAAATTTGCATTTCAAACTAGAATTGAAATTGTTCCTTTGGTGTAAGTGTATGTACTTTTTACAAATCAATTTACCTTTATACTTAACCCTTCACTTCGCTTACATTTACAAGAACTTTCAGCCCCATTACCTTAGTGAAAATTTCTAGTTTCTCCACAATCACGCATCGCATTAGAAATTATGCTGTAACTTGTGAACTACAATGCACCATACCAAGTTCCTTTTAATTCTAAAATATTCAGGCTTAACCCTTTGCGCGCCATGATTTATTTACAAATAAACCATCCCAGGCCATATTTTTCTGATATTAAGCACAAGCACTGACATTGTCTGCTTGATAAAATTATAACAAATTTTGTAATGAACCTTTTTATTTGATGAAAACAAATGCACCCATTTTTTTGGTAACAAGATTAATAGCACACAGGCTCCTAAAAATCGTGTGAAAAGATCTGAAACTGAAAACAAAACCATCACAAGAACTAAATGGACGTCATATGACGTTCGTGGCCTCCCAGAGACATTTACTGAGGACGTCATATGACGTTCGTGGCCTCCCAGAGACATTTATTGAGGACGTCATATGACGTTCGTGGCCTCCCAGAGATATTTATTGAGGACGTCATATGACGTTCGTGGCCTCCCAGAGACATTTATTGAGGACGTCATATGATGTTTGTGGCCTCCCAGAGACATTTATTGAGGACGTCATATGACGTTCGTGGCCCACGAAGGGTTAAGACCACAACCTCAAAAATGTAACTAAACTGCTTAATAAATGTGTTTCAGTAATTTTGAAGTGCGAGATCATGCGACACATAAAGATGTACATGTTTGTGATTTGTGGAGAAGCGTATAAAAGTGTATACGTGAAGGAAAGGGTTAAAGCAATTTGCATCTATTTTATTCTGCTACTAGGTCTATTCCGATACAGATACGAGTATCGGAACACCCCTAGCAGCTAAATAAAATAGACAATGGTATTGGATCAGCGTGATTCGTTTCCATCCGATACTTGCAGTCGATACTAAGTAAATTTTTTTCCGAGATTGTTTGACATAAACTGTGCACTGTATGGTTTATTACTTCGAAGCACAAATTTGAGGAAACTCGACTTCAAAAGAATATGCAACAGTTGCATTGTGGAAATTTTCAAAATTACTATTCCATTCGATATTTGGTGTGGAATTAGACCGTCTATCTTCTAGTGCCTTTATCTACTTTTCGTTTTTCCTATTTGGCTCACATCATATGATCGCACTCAACCATAACGGTCAGTGGAATAGAGAGCAAGATTTGAATAGATGCAATGGTGGATCTGACGTGAGCCAGTAGGAAAAACAAAAAATAGATATGGCTGAAGAAGACGGCCAGCATAATTCCACACCAAATATCGAGTGGAATAGTGTCTGTCGAAAATTTACACACCGCAACTGCTGTATTTTTTTTTAAAGTAGTTTCCTAAAATTTAAACCATGATTAAACTGTGCAATTTTTTTGTTCACCTTAAGCAACAGCTTTTGCCTTTCGTCCCAACTGAATACTGGAACAACTACTACTTGTCTGCAAACTCATAAATATTGATTTTAGTACGCTATTTACGTTGGTTCCATTGTTCGTTTTGAGGTAAGTGTCGGTGTCGGATTGGTTTTGCCGATACTTTGCATATCGTTATCGGATATAAAATGGTAGTATCGGGACAGTACCATTAGCTACACTAACGTTGTCTCTTTTATGACTTCTGAGCATTACCAAAAATTGTGTTTTAAATGCCCATGAGCTTATGCAGTTCATTTGGGTAAATTGAAAGATATCGACTTGGTTGAATCGGTTCAGCACCGGTTTACAAAAGGAATGCCATGCCTGCGAAATAATAATTACACAAACCGCCTTAATAGGACTGGATGAGAATTACTTGGACTTCGAAGGCTTAAGTTCGAACTTATCCTTACCTACAGGATTGTATATGGCCTTATCTCTGTGGAGCTTCCTTTTTTTTGACAGGGCACCGCATGCAACACACCAGAGGTCATCCTTAGAAACTGTGTGTGTGCAGAATTCGTATTTTGATTGCTGGCGTAATTTCTTCTCAGTTAGAGTCGACCCAATTTTGAATGCCCTACAGGCTGAAACTGCTAACATGGATACTGTTTCCAATATTTGCAGAATGCTTGAAAGACACCCCCATCCAACAATTTTTAAAGCGGCCCTTTACACTCTGATAAAAGCTTGCTTCTGTTTATTTTGGTCCAGTGTCAGTGTTTTAACAACGTACCGGTACCTTCCCACGATTAGTGTGGTAAACTTACTACTATTATTAAAACAAAAATAATGTATTTTTTAAACTTACTTCCGTCCAGGGAGAGAGATTCCTCTATCACCGAAGAATGAGAACATTAATGTACATGATGTGGATTCAACCTAGCATTAACGCAATGCCTTTATTTTCACTTATTCACAAATTTAGTTTATTAGATCGCCCCTTCTTTAAATTCCACATTAAGTCACAGTTTATATGGCGTAGGGTAATAGGGCATTGTATTGCCTTAATGCTAGACTGAAACCAGATCACGTAGCGATGGAGTAAACACGCTTAACTAAACAAGCTATTTAAAGAGCGCTGAACAAGTTACTTAAAATCAATTATCGTAAAATGTATGAAGCTTTAATTCATTTTGTAGCATACAATTTAAGGGGTGGGCTAACACCTCATTATTTCAAGATTTCAAACTTAAAGCGGGGGGGGGGGGGGGGGGCCCATTATCTCTAAGTGGGTGTTTAATACACGATTTATGGTAGTGTTTTGAAAACCATCATCAACGGAACGCACTACAGAGTATGTAGCCTAGTAAAATAATAACAAATTCACCAATGGATTCAAACAGAAGGTTCGGAATAAAAACGAGATACGTTTTTTAATGATTGAGCACCGCATTAATTTTTTTTACACTTTGATTCTCTGGTGTAATGTTTGACAGAATAATACAATTTGCTCATCATTTTAACTTGTCAATCAATACACAGACAATAAAAAAGTGACCTTAGCTTAAACTAGCTCCAGAAACAGAGGCTTCTGAAAGCTATACACCAACTCACTTACCCAATGAGTACAGCTTTTTTAATAGTTTTTTATAGCTGGTTCAGACCGCCACGACTAACGAACGACAAAAGCAAGGAACGGCGGCGACCAACAGTACTAAAAATTAGATCCTGCCACACCAGCACGACCGACCAACGAACAATCAACGCTGCAGAATGGGTAGAGCTAGGACGTTACTTTTCAAAACTGGGCTACGTGGCGACGTTGTGCCTAAACGAGCCATCATACTGTGATTCTCTGTTTTATTTAGGAAATTGTACCGCCATTGAATAGAGCACTATTTTTTAGCTGTTTTATACAATCATCTCGTTGCAGAGATGTTCGGGTAAGCAACGAGCATTAATCGAAGCTTCGAGGTGTTCTCCGCCACCATTTTGCGTATCGTGGATCGTGTTCGCAGCGGCTTGTAAGCCATTGGTCTGTCGGTGGGTGACGTCAGGCAGCTACGCCAAAAATGAAACGTTCCGTTTGCTACGATCGGTAGCGAACGACTGCGTATGACTGCCTTAGGAGTTGGTTGTCATAGCGACTGTCCGTTGTAACTTAGCGGTCGTTCATATCGTCGCGATGTGAATAGGCTATCACGTTTATGCATCTTGCATTACAGTTACACAACTTCATAACCTAGGTCTACGGATCTTTGAACTAAGTGTTTTAACAGCTTTATTACCCTAAGCAACAACTTTAGGACGCATTGTTGGTTAACGAGCTCCAAGACTTCCATTGTTGTGAGACTTTTATTGATGTAGAGCACTGTTACATAAAGTTCAACAGAACAAAGATTAACCAAGTTGGGCACAACAACCAGTCAACAGTTGGACCACAGTTTTAAATCTTTATGATCCTGGTTGCTTATTTACTTACATAAACTGTACAACTAAGTTCAAACAAACAATGACTGAGATGAACTAAAATTGGACGAGACAGAAATCCTAAATTTCATTAATGTAATGAAGGGCTGTGATACCCTAAACGAGGTCCATGGCGAGCTGGCAGAAAGATCATATGTCAGAAACTGCAGACTAAAAATAACAAACCAGATATATTTATCCACACAAAACATAACGTCTTCAGGCAAATTCTTTTTCTAGTGTTTAATACAGCAAATGTAATCAACTGTAATGTAGAGACATCATGATTTATTTTCTTGTGTTTTTACGTGCCGCGTAAGGTATTCTGAAGTATTCCGTATTACAAACTTAATTTTTATTTAATACCGAAACCGTAATCAGTACTTACGTGTACTGAAATACTGATTTTATACTTAGTTTTTAGAAATATTTATCCTCAAGCACAGATTTTTGAGTGTAACCCAACTTACTGACATGTCACTGCCTTTTTCCTCAAATTAACGCTCCCGTTTTAAAGTCGATGTGCAGCTGCTTCACTATCACAAGATCTGATTGGTTCGATCCCCATCCTTGACCCAGGAACATGTTAGGGATCATTATCATGTGAAGTCATTCAAAGCGAGTCAAGGTAATTAACACTGGGGCTAGCACACGCGCACAGCTTGTGACCAGCTGGCAAGGAACCCACGATGGTGGCCTGTGATGGATAGGATCAAGGGTGCCATCGGCGATCGTTACTTTTAAGGATATATACATCTTACAAAGATATTTTTAAAGTCGTAAAAGATGCCGTATGTAAAAAGTGAACATTTTCATTAGCGTATTTGTAGTCGAACTTAAAATTTATTGTTAGGCTACGATATGAATGCGTCATACGATTGTCCCAACTATATTTTTTTACAACACGTTTGCAATTTTTTATGCACATAGACAGTTTAGATATTTTACTAGAATTTATTTTACTCTGACATGCAACCTGTTAATGGCAGCCATGTTTTGGCCATGGAAAGCTAAAAATAGCATAGGATTTAAAAGAGTTAAAAATTGTACTCAGACCAAGCAACTTAATTTTTTAAGTGGCCCTACCTACAACACTGTCAGTGCAATTTGCCACATCAGTCTTAAAATGCATCACAATTTAAGGCAGATCAGTTTGAAATAATAAATGGAAATACAGATTAAAATGCAGAAATGTAATCAAAGCATTCATTTTTGCATGCCTATTTTGTGTAACCGTTTCTTTGGCTGTTCTGTACTACATTTACTAATGTAGTGCATGGTTTTAATGATTTGATTACTGTACTATTTTAGACCGAGATTTCTTTTTTTTATTAATCTGATCCAGTAAGTTACGATTCGTCCATCCATTTTTTATGTATTTTTTACAGGTTTCCTTCCACTTTTCATGTTATATTTGCTTCATAGATTGAAACAATTTTATCCTCAATATTTTCATCGATTATATTAGGATCCGTAAACTTATACGGACCCTGATATATTTTTCATACACGTCAAAGGCTGCCTGAAAAAAACTACTATCAAATACTGTAAAATGAAAAGTTGGTACCAATACCAGAATATCAAAATTTTTCTTTTTCAAAATACCGATACGGCCCAGCACTAGTAGTAGATTGTTCATTATCACCAGAGCAATAACTATCTCAGGCTGTTTCTATAGTGTAAAAGCACCATAGTTTTACAATACTACGCACATGACAGACTCTACCAAGAAATAATAACACGTTTACAACATTTGCACAAAATACCTCTGTTGTCTAAGAAGTACTTGAGCAGCAAAATACACACAATTGTGTACGGTTCCTAGGTAGCAAATTTCATCCACTGAAACAAACAAATACATAGTTTGTCATATAACATGTATAGCCAAACTACAGGAGAAATCCACCAGACTGCATACTGGTCTGATCCAAATATAAGATGACTATACAGTACAACTTCTTTATAACAATAACAACATTACAAATTTACAATGCTACATCTACTTAAGCAGATCAAACTGTCACTATTCTTGTACAAAAAGAAATGCTGATAACAATAAACTCAATGCAACAATATGATATTTTGTTCCATAGCTTTTTTTTTTCCCAGCTATTAACAATCCTGAATAAATACTGATGCATGTGTCTGTACCGAACAACAATTTTTCAGCCGAACCGAACCAAATCGAACAAACCTTAAATAAACTGAACAAAAATGTTCCAAACCAACGAACCTTTAAAATAAAGTTTAAAAGAACTGTTTACAAAAATTCACATATTTATCAAAGTATAAGTTCCAAATGCAGGTTTATTCACATGGACTTGTAAGTGCACAGAATGAAACTCAGTTTAAACATAAAGAAATGCCCCTCTACTTTCACTTATTCCCTCATAACTTCTGAATGGTTAGCGCTAGGAACTTGTGGTTTGGACCAACGGAAAGCTGACGAAAATACCTTTAAAACTGTGTATTCAAACATTGAAATCCGTCAGTTATAAGAGGAAATGCGTTCGGATTGGTACTTTGCCTTTGAAAGGCCGAACACTGAACACCCTGTGTTCGGCCATGTTCGGTTTGGTTTGTTCGGTTCGTGATAGCCTTAGTATTTATTTATCATTGCAATCACGCCAATTTGGCTTTCGTCACGTTTTTTTTTTATTTTCCTTTGCTTATTACACTATCTCTTCATCCACTCAGCCGATCACAATCCTTTGCAAGGATTTATTCCACCTATCCAGGATTGTTGATTTAGCCAAGAATTTGGCAGAAAAAGTAGACGAAGACGCCTATGATAATGAGGAAACCAGTAAAGCGTATGTGCCACCAACCTGAATTGATGTTTCAAGAACTTTTCTGTTGTTAGGCGATTTACTGATACAATTCATACATGGGAAGAATCTACAGAACATTTTGATGTCATAAACCGACGTTCGCGGTCATGTGATCGTTTACCAAAAAAATTGAAAGGTTTCTTTTTTCCGGAATAGGCTTAGTTTTTTTTTAAGATACAATACTGTGCAGCTTAGGCCTGTCATCTTATAAGTTAAACTGCATGCAGTGAATATATTAGCCTAAACATTTGCCTTGCATAGACCTACATGATTTTTTCTTAGGCCAAGTAAATTAACTTACAATTTGTTTTTCTTTTATCACAATACAATTCTGATGACTTTGGGGCCAAAGTTTTGCTTTGGGCTAGTCTAAGTTGGGTATGGAACGCAACAACATTGCTCATGCGCTATCTATTTTTAGGTTTTTTATGGCTTTTTGTTAGTCTTGTGTGAGCGCCCGCTCAGGCTTGTTGCTTTTGTTACCGGCCTCCACCCTTGCCTACCACCTTTGTTTTCCCTATTCTTGGATTCGCACACTTATTTCTAGCCTTGCGTTCTGGTCCATTGCGGAAGCCCTGACACTTCTTTTTTTGGCATCATCGATGCCCATTCCTCAGGTTTATTAATTTTTTTTTCGTGTGTCCTTATTGCAGCATTCCTGCATCCTGCATTAGTACGTCCTTCCGTGCTCCGCAGGAATAGGACTCCCCTCTAGCCCCCAAAAGACTCATCGTCTGTACCGGCCTGATGCAGAGAAGGTGCAGTACATCCGTGCTCACTCTACTTGCGTCCCACAAGGTCGTGCAGTCAGACCGGGTCTCTTTGGGTCTGCCCAGAGCGGCATCTTTCTTCGGGGGCAGTGCTCCACAAGTCCGTCCCATTTTATGCCACATTTCATGTTTTTTGGATGTTAATAAACAGTTTTACCACATACTTGTATTCGTGTCGTTTCATACCATGGCTTAGACCATCAATCAGGTATCATCACAAAGGGGTTATACTGTACCCACATCCAGATAATAAATTTCACCAAATTTACAAAAATTTTGACTTTATACTCAAATAGTTTTTCTTTTAATCTACCCATGTACATTTAAGTGGTGCGAATTTCAACGGCACGTAATTCCAAGTACATATTTCAAATCACTTGATTTAATACGAAACAACCACAGAAGGGACAAAATATAGAAATGCTACAGAACTTCTAGCCGAAAACGTATTAAACCTTATTACAAGCAGCACTGTGTAATGGACATTGGCTCACCCTCGTACCTACCGGTGTGCTGTTGTGTTGTGGTTGACTTTTGTTGGTGCCAAAATCACTTGTGCAACGGCAAGGACTTTCGGGTTTTGCGCCAAAACCATGAGCGGACGTGCAGGAGAACGTGGCCAAGTATTGTTAGCCACGATTGGTGAACAGTTTGTAACCATGAACTGGATTGGTTAACGAACCCATGAGCTGATTAGTTACAGCACCCTTCTCAAATTACTAGTCATTCAATTCTTTGAATTTACAAGCGTAAAACTGCAATTCGTCTTATATTCGAGTCATCTTAGATTCAGGACAGTAAGAGGTACACCTAATTTTATAAATAAATTCACTCACTTTCTAGGGCCAAAAAGAAAATTCTACTTTTTTTGGCATTATTCAACAATTATATTGAGTTTCTAGAGACACCCATTTTAAAGGAAAAAATTATTTTCAATACGTAGTACCACGATACTGGTATTGCTTTCCTGGTGAAAAAAAACCCATATCAGCCTGACCTCTACTGACATGAGTGCCACGAAACGAATTTCAAAGTGTCATTTACAGGCTTGCGACTACTAAAAATTTGGATCTAAAGAAAGACTTTATCCAATCGGCAACATCTGCACTACGAATATGGCTGGCACTGGCATTAAAAGAAAGGATCGCAGCTTCAACCTCATCCCACCAAAAAATAAAGACATAAAACATATATACTGTACTCCAGTTTTTTCCCCCCTTGGTAAAAAAAAAAATACCCTTTGCCCACGTCTGAAAAATCACGAATACAAATAAAATATCGCACACCCGCATCAGTTTTATTAGTACCAATCCTGAGGAATTAATTTTTAGCTGCCTTATCATTACCTGTGAACGATGAAGTATCTTTCTCAGTACTCAGACCTCTAACAGTCAACAGCTGAACTATGAAGTACAGCTCAATACACAGATTAGGTATTAGGCAGCCTGAAAATAAATAAATTACAGTGAATCTTAGAACCATAAAAAACTGTCCGCAATGCAGAACAAAATGGAATACAGGATTTGTGAAACAACCATCTTTAAATATCTTTTAGTATTAGGGGTGTGCGAGTAGAACAATTTTAATTCGAGTCGAGTCGGGTTTGCAACAGAAGAGTCGAGTATCAAGCCGAGTTCGAGTATTTGGTTATATGTCAGTGTAATAACTAAAATGATGCCTAACGGACTGTTTGATTCAACGTGTATAACTCGTTTTCCAGTTTTTAGGATAGAACTTTAGAATGGTTTAAGCTAGTGGCTTTTAATATGCACCACCGGAAAGCTCTCGTCAAGACGAGGAATTTGGTATATTCGATAGTCAAAATCGGCCAAAAATTGGCGAAGTTATTGCATTTTCACCGGATTCGAGTTTTTCGAGTACGGATGCAAGCGACGAGCCGAGTTCGAGAACACGTTGTATACTCGGCTTGGCTCGAATTTTTCAAGCATTTAACCTTTGGAAACATGTTCATGATATAATCTGAGTAATGTAACCACGGCAATGTTAAGATGTGGGAAAGAACAAGATTTTTTCAGATTGAGCAATTTTTAATGCATGCTGGGGCAGTAGCTTGATGAGTTTTACATATTTGTTTTTTACCCTTTTAATTTTCAGTATGGATGTATGGTTTACGCAGCTTCACCCAAGGATAGGCAAAATATTAGATGTTAAGAGGATTACAGTAATTCGCTAAAATATATATCTTAGCTCGGTTTGTAATTAGTGTACTGCTTTGTTCCAAGCATTCCCAGCCAAAGACTGCTACAAGGCAAGAGGGACAACTTTGCTACATATTTCTTTCCAATAGGGACTTCCTAGGATTTTTAACATGTAACAATCAACATGAGCACGAGGCATCACAGGGACCGTTTCTTCCCTAAAAGTTCTGAGGTAAGGCTCGAACTCTGGACCTCTAGCTCATCAGACAGTAGTGCTAACCATCAGGCCATCTTTCCCTACTGTAACAATGACACCAAAATAAACCTTGACACACAAAACGTTCAGTAAATCATCATATTTGACGCGCACTCCTTTCGGCACTTCAATCTCAAAAAGCACATGCATTTGGGTGCACCCGTCCCTAAAAGTGTTGAATTAATTTTGTTAAGCCTCGAGTGACCTGGAGCTACCTAATACTTGTGTGTGTACTTGAACTGGTTCAATTTTGAACCTTTCAATATGTTTTAGAAACAATCAACAAAAACAAGTTTATAAAGGCGAGGGGCAAACCCCAAGAATCGAATCAGGAAACTCAATCGTGGTAGGGCAAACATAAAGTCCTGGATTGGCAGCACAGACCCAGCAGCCACTGACCGATCTGGTATCCTCTCGTACTTCCTTAACGACAGGTCTGGCACGGAACTTTGCCCATTCCATTTGTCCCATTTCGAGTTGCCGATCAGATACAGTTTCTTCAGGTAACTAAGCTGCGCTGTGCCACCACAAGTCACCGTGACTGCCTTTGCAATGACCACAACAGCATAGACTAACTAAAAAAATTGTCAAAATACAAACATAAACTGACTTAAGTTACAGCGTGGGGCAAGTTAGCTCTCTTGATGTAAAGAGATTTTGAACACCAGGAATTTATTTTCAACCACCCTTCACTACACAATTTTGTGGACTGATTCCAATAAACACGGATAAGTTAAAGTATGTAAAAGAAGTAATGAACATAAAGAACTAGCACTAGAAGTGTTCCTGCAGTTGTGCAAAATGTTCAAACAGCCTAAATAAATTCTCAATTAACCGGAAATCTTGAAAATTGTACTGCAGTGGCAACAAAGAGAAACAAACTTTGATAATTTTCATACAGTAATAATGTAACGGTGGTTGCATGTAATTCAACGCACAACACTTCGCGGCACGCTTTGCTGTTGCGTTAGATGCTTCACGCCCGCCCAATTGCCACCATCATGGGAATTGGCCGAGCGCCAGCAGCTATGCAGGGAGTGATTCTACCTGTTCAAACTAGTTGTTATCACTTTGTACACACGGCGCGTTATGTGACGTAATTATTTAGTAGGAATCTATTGTTCAGACAGGTATAAAAGCTGCCCGTTTGGACCTTGAGAGAAAAGTTGGTGTTGGGGGTCCGATCTGCTAAGTCGAACCTCTGGTACAAATAGGGCCGGTACAGTTAAACAACTGTGGCCGGTGTCTAATATGTGATACTCTATGCATAGTTCCTTACCTATGCAGTAAGGAATGAATTAGAATTGAGTTCTTGAACTTGAAACTAATCGTCCATTCCCTGAGTACTTACAATAATCGAAAATACTGTCAATTTGGTAAATTTACTTTTGTTTAAGTTCATATTACAGATAGTCACTTACGTCAAAAGTTCCACTATTCAAACTTGCAAATTTTCGACTATCTCTACTGATAGTCTTCTTCAGGCAAGAGTCATGAGACTTGACAGTCATGACTCTTGCCTGAAGAAACCTATCAGTATAGATGGTCGAAAATTAGCAAGTTTGAAAAGTGGAACTTGGACGATTTTCGGTTTTGCGTTAAGTAACTGT
>JAHWFP010159593.1:2334-12415 GCA_023313725.1 Lithobius niger | reverse complement strand
ATAGCGTAAAATGATGATTTTAAGCATAATTACTGAAGTAAGTATTTAGGTTAGTAAAAACTAATTTTACCTTTTAAAATTATCGTTTCTTCAGGATTTTTTGTGCCTGGCCTGTGACTCCTTCAATGTATGTCAACGCTACTCTAGGCCCTTCGCAACTAACTTTAACTACTTCACTCTTTCCCCTCTTTCTTTTCCATGACTCCTTCAACGTAAGTCAACGCTAGTCTAGGCCCTTCGCAACTAACTTTAACTACTTCACTCTTTCCCCTCTTTCTTTCCCAATCCACAATAGCAACTGCCTTCTTTCTCAATCTATTAAGGAGCCCTCCAGGATATCCTAGACTGAGAAACTTTTCTTTCACCTTCTCTAAGTGTGGAGCCGCCAACTCCTTCATACTGGCATTTGAACCATGCCCACAGACTCATTTTGTGCCAGTGCTTTAAGTTGCTCCTTCGGATGACCTGAAGAATATGGAATGGCACGGTCTGTTGCCATCGGCTTGACATATGGCTCGAAAACAATCTTTCCTCGTTAGCTTCACATCAAGTTCAGGCAGTACTGCTTCGAACGAATTTGACTGCACAAGTGGTCAGAAAGAAAGATGTAATTCAAAGTCCGAACATCCTCAAGGCCTGAAGGTAATTCAATGTCTGAACATCTTCAAGGCCTGAGAAGACATCTGAGGGATGTCCAAAATTTGCAAGACAAAGTCGGTGCCCCTGAAATGAATTTAAGCGAACTTTTTGGTGTTATTTTTATGACGAGTCGAAGGTTTCACTGTATTGACCATAGCGATATAATTCAAGCTTTTCATATGATTAAAATCACTTCCATTTTCACACTATTAATTAATTGATGTTTTGTCAGCATATCGTCATTGAATGTCTTATTATGGCTTTACTTAAATTTGTGAATTTTGGTGGTGCCTTGTTGCTACTGCTCCTCTCCAAGATGCTGTTATTGATTGCGTCCCATGTCAAATGGCCTTTGGTTAAGATGGTTATTTAGGTGCTGCTCGTGGGTCAGAGTTAAGTTTGTCATTAAGATTCTGAAATAAAATAAAGAATAAATAAAAAATAAAATTCGCCACATTTTGTGATCATGAATTGGAAGAGTGGTGAGCTGCTTACTCCGGGCCTAATCTAAAACTCCTATTTAATTCGGCCTGACCAGGAATGGATGTAGGAGGTCTCCGAGGATCGACTCGCAGAAACTCTGTACACTTTTTCTCCCCACAATTTCTGAACTTAGGGCTTTCCAAATTCTGACAACTCGAAGCGAAAAAAATGCTTCCTACAATTAGATTTAGACTCATGTATTGCAAGTTTCCATGGGTGAAGTGTATTGTGAAGTGTATCGAAGGTGCAAAATCAAAAAAACGGAAGATCGATCTACCTAAGACCACAGAGAATCTTGTACGTTAGGACCAAGTCTGACCTAATCCTATGTAGCTCTAGAAGTTCTGATCCACATCTAGAAAGCCTTTCCGTGTGGTAAAAGTCCCGTAAGCCAGAAAGTCTTTTGGTGGATTTAAGCTGGACCGATTCCAACAGATAAATGTCCTTTGCTAGATAAGGAGACTAAGTGAGCTATGAGTATTCCAAAATGGAACGAACGAAGACTTTGAATTGCCAAACTTTTGTTTTCAGATTTCCAGAAATTAAGTACATGTTGCCAACAGCCAAACGTTACACTGCCATTGCACAGATCTTTTGACAATGAAGGGATGAATTCAGATCTGATGCAGATCAAATGCCAAGGCCATCAGCTGAAGGAAGGACGATATTTTCAAAAAAGTAGCAGTGGCGGTCGACTTTCTAACATGGAAAAAGAGGCATTTATGTATCGACAGTTGCATTTGCTAAGTTCCGGACAGCGTTTTGACTTGAATTTACCTCATGCTGAGTAGATTTTACTGTAATAAGTTTGACAAGATTAGTCAAACATTAATGATCAGTTTAAGATTACTAGGTATAATTACTGGGTTATATTTTCGTCTTGTTATTGGTTAGATGGTGAAAACAATGAGACTGGCACTGCATTATTTTGTAGTCATACCAACTACGAAAAGTACGTGTAGCAACGATACACTCTTATATCGTGAATTTGTTAATATAGGTGGATCATTTCGCCATTTTCTGTCGCAAATTTCTAAGGAGCTTCAAGGACCCCTACTGAATCTATTGCTTCCCTGTCCTAGTAGTGCAGCAAACGTCAACAAAGGCAAATATGTTCTTCAACCAGGGCCCCTCACTTACGCAGAAGAAAAATTGCTCCAGTTTTTTGGACAGGTAAGTAATTTCATAATTACGCAGACAAAAACCGTTACAAAATGTTAGCCATGTCTGTTAACCACGGAAAATTCTATGATTTAGCACCACACATTGTACTATTACCTGTAGTCCTGTATGCTTGAAATTTGCCTTAAAATGAGGTATTAAGCAGTGAAAAAATTTTCGGTTCTCACGCCGTGTCTGGTGAGCTTTTTTTTTTTTTTTTTTTACAAAAGGTCACTTAAAAGTTTTTGAGAGAAATGACCTTTCTTGCACATACATTATCCAGCAAGCATCAGGTTTAGTTGTAGTTTGAAATAGCTAAAAAATTTACTACCGTAATCTAAACAGAAAGAACCAATTTAAGATGCTAGGTTACTTAGTTTCAAACCGAAATAAAAATAAAAGCCTGATCAATGGGTGACTTTTTGGGATTGTAAAAAATGCCCGAGAACCAAAACATTTTCCTTCCATGCCCTTAACTAATTCTTTATTTCCCATCTTAAAGTAAATTATATCTTAAAGATTTAATTCTGTAAAACAAATGTTGCCATATTCGAAAACATCTTTTAAGCTGTGTAAAACTAACTTGCCCATGCGACTCAAAAGGTAGGAAAAAAATCAGCCATAGCTAGCAATTTTGAACTCTAGCGTATAATTGTACCATACTGAGTCCAGCAGTAAAAAGTGCGGCTGTTGGAGTGCAGATTCTAGCTGTTCATCCAATAAATTGACTCAGCAATGATGCTGATTTCAGATTGTTAATTAAATTTAAAAAGCACCTGTAGATTGTTACAAAGTAAAAGCATCCAGAAAGCGTACAAACATACATTAAAACTTGACGTACTCGACTCAGAAATTTTGGTTTGCGAAGCTAATGAAATTTGAGTAAGTGTCTAGTTTGTGGAAATGTGCGTGATTTCTTTGTGAATTGATTTTTCCGGAACAAATAAACTAAATTTGTGAATAAATAAGTATGAAGGCATTGCGTTAATGCTAGATTGAATCCAGAAAATGGGTTATGGTAATGTACTTCTTTCCCTGATTTTGGCCAAATTACTGCATACCCCCATGGGCGTTTAATAAGCCATTTGCGGTTTTTGGCGTGCGTCTTGTCTTTTGGCAAGGGTTACTATCTGTACCATTTGTCCCAATATGCTAGCGAGTATAGCAATAGTGTGTAAGCGCTCTACTGGATGGCGCCACATGTAATTAGGCCTAAATTTCCGTGATTAGGCCTACAATTTGAATAATTAGGCTAGGCCTACAATTTGCAGTGAAAGATTTGCAGTAATATTGCAATTTTAGCAGTAATCTGCAGTAAATTTGCAGTAATTTTGTAGGGAAAAATTACTTTGCATTACTTGGCCTATTTTGGTCTTCTTAGCCTAATTATTAAAATTGTAGGCCTAATTATTCAATTTGAAAATTAGGCTTGCAATTTGAATAATTAGGCCTACAATTATTAAGCACTCTTTAGGTATCCAAGAAGACAAAAATAAGCCAAGTAATACAAAGTAATTTTTCCCTAGAGCACGGAGGGATCAGAATATGACAAGTGGAACCGTTCCTTGGCACATTCTAGTCTGACAATATTCTTCGTAGCATGTTCATTGAGGTTGTCCCTTCAGTCACAGACTCTTGTAAACCTGTTGAAACGCCAACACAAGTATCCATATTAAAACATATCAGGTTGTCAACATTTGTGCATATAGTGTTAGGTTAATATGTGTTTATGGGTGTGTGTTAATACGTTTGAATTCCATTTCTGCAAAGTAGCAACTTTTTTTGTTCATGTTTCTAGCTGTTGGGTATCACGATTCGTGCAGACATTCCACTGCCACTTGATGTTCTCCACACAACGTGGAAAGTGTTGGTCGACGTACCGTTGGATCCCGGAATGGACATCAAGGAGGTTGACTGTTTAACATATTCCTACATCAAGAAATTCTCAGTGGTTAGTATTGTTACACTTTGTATGGAATATTGTCATTAGGAAACTAAGAACGAAATCAACAGCTGCTGGTGATGATGCCGAGTAATTATATTTTCACTTTTCATCTAAACGCTTACCTTTATCGTACTATCGCTATTTTGTTTGACTTATGCTCACTTTGTCAAAACTAACAATTTTATACTACATCGGGTTCCCACTGTCATTTGTTGTCCACATATCCCTTCAATAATACTCAGTGAATTGCTCAAGAAATGTCAAGGCTTATTAATTTACCAGATTATAGCCCATCTAAAGACTGGCGAATTTATTTTGTAACATCACTAAAATAAACGACATTGATTTCCCGCACCCCACATACTAATAACATTCTGAAAATACATTCTTTCATTATTTTTGTTGGTCTTCACTAACTACGATACAGACATTCGATGTACCTACTACGATCACTCTTCCCCCTACGCCGGTTCTCTTCCTGTTGCATCATTTCTTTTCTCGTTTATGATAACGCACCTGTGCTACGATGTACTTCTGTCTCAATTACTTTTTACATATCCACCCTTCCCATCATATAAGCATATACATATTCTTGCCCTCCCCCTCCCCCCCCCCCCAAAAAAAAATATTAATTTGTCACATCTTCTCAAGTCGAATTCTGCACGAGATTGTTCCC
Organism: Lithobius niger; assembly: GCA_023313725.1. Taxonomy (NCBI): domain Eukaryota; kingdom Metazoa; phylum Arthropoda; class Chilopoda; order Lithobiomorpha; family Lithobiidae; genus Lithobius; species Lithobius niger. The sequence goes on along the minus strand of JAHWFP010159593.1, from coordinate 7,511 downwards.
ACCTCCGTTGTCTAGAAACACGTGTAATTCTCTAACATGATAAGAACGGGGAGCTTTTGATGAACATCCAAGGCCCAGCTCTCCCCAAAGTTGCACACTTAGTGGGAAGAGAACTCAACGAGAAGTTGAACCGTCAGTGGGGTCTCGCAAGTACACAGCCCAGTAAATACAGGAGGCTTCGGTCGCGGCCAAACTTGAATGCGAAAGTGAGCAAAGCAGACAACGTTTTAGTGGATGAAGGTGATGATGTTGTAGAAAGCTGGAAAAATCCTCAAGACCTGACGAAGATATCTGGGTCATATCAAAAATTAGCTGGAATAAGTGCGAGTCCGTGTTGTGAATTTAAGTAAAACGGATCGGTATTTTCACAGTATAAATTGCAGCGCTATAGTTCGGGAAACCAATCGAAATAATGTCAAGAAATTAAAGTAAATGCATGCATAAACTGTCTCGTAGGGGTCGGCATCCAACTTGAGACCTATTCCATTCATGCGAGTTTCATGAAAATCCACGTGAAGAGTATTGCAAACAGCACACAGAAAAGGAAATTTTGCCTCACATGGAGGAAGTCGAACCTATTAAAAAAAATACAGCAGAAGCGCCCTTCCCACTCGTCCGTTCATGTAGACTGTCGTCTGTCGACCATCGTTGGATTTAATTTAAGTCACTCGGATTACTTGGCTGACCCAAACATCCAAGGCGATAATGTTAGTTTGAGCTCCGCAGTAGTTATTTCTGTAGTGGCGTTCAGTTCTGGGCTTTTAACAAGTGTGGAGAATGGGATCATAAGAGGGTATTTGACGAGCACAATCAAATCCATGCTTTCAAGCGAGGATTGAAGTAGTTATTGATATACGAACAAAAGTCACCAGAAAAACGCACACTTTCGTTTGCTAGACAGTGTGAGTGTCTTCTGTTGTGAAAGTGTGCGTTTTTCTGGTGACTTTTGTTCGTTTATAATGGAGTTTCACAGTACGAAATCTAACGATCTTTTTCGAAAAGTTATTGATATGTGACTATAGGATGTAGTGAAATCCAGCACCTTGGAGTCGTAGACTAGTAAGATAAAGCTGTCTATGGACGCAACCGTTTCAAGCAGAGAGGGGAGTTTGGGTTCAAAAAGCATGAAAAAAGTGTTTGGTAGCTAAACATAGATGTGCCATGGAATGATGCAGTTCTCGACGGTGTTTTGGAGAAGGATGTTGTACCTATAGCTCCCGTGTCGCCGAGGGACGTCCTTTGTCACCATTTCTAATTAGATTTTTTATAGCTATTTTATTTTTATTTTGAAGGAAATGACACCTACATTGCTGCCGTTAAAAAGTGGCTTATTTAACAAGTCAAAATATCAGGCTTTTCCTGGAAAATTGCATCTTTCGTAGAAACCTATGCAATTTTATTTGGTGAAGATTGCTTTTATGGTATTAACTTCCATAAAAATAACCTTCAAGACATAAAATTGCACAGGTTTCTATGAAAGATGCCATTTTTCAGGGAAGACCCGATATTTCATAACCTTCCATACTGTAAAATATAAGTCAACCTGCTAAATTACTTTTCTCTCTGATAAAACATTTTATCAAACAATTTTCACAGTTAAAACTCTGTCCTTGATTAGGGATTTAATCCCTGTGATCAAGAAGGCAACCAGCTCAAACTGCATTTTTGTTATTGGTGCTTCTAAAAAATCTTCACTATGAGGAATTAGTTTTCTGTGTCTGCTGTCTTAAAGACCAAGTTTCAAGTTTTTAAGTAACTTTCAATAGTTTGTATGAGTAACCTACGACGATCAACTTTTCAGTTATGGTAGTTATTAATTACTTATAAATTTTGTAGCATTATTACCCAAATTGGGTCCAGGGTAGTTGAATGCATAAATGACAACTCGTTTTTTCTTATTACAGGTAGAAAATCCAAGTGATCTTCAGCAACTTTTAGAAGAATACAATCACCCGCATTTTGTGTACATGACAATGTCTGGGGAGGAAGTGGAACTGTGTGCGCAGGGCCGCAACAAAGCTGTTTCTTGGGAAAATTTGCAGCAGTATCTAGATTCCATCAGACAGCTACGATTACAGGAAATCTCTGCCCACGAAAGAGTAATTGCCATCCGAGCAGGAATGGCGTCTATCATTCCCCTTCAACTGCTCACTCTCATGACACCGCAAGACTGGGAAATGCGGACGTGTGGAATTCCTGAAATTGATCTCGATTTCCTAAAGGTAAACAGTGAGGGTACACACATTGCTGGTGGCATTAGCTAACTTGATCACCTCTCCCTCCTCACTGCCTAACTGTAAACCTGCAGCTAAACATTAATTGCATTTAATGGAGAAGTAATCACTCCCGAACTGACCTCCCTCGTCTCTGCTAACTGGCAGACGCTCATGCCTAGTGACAAGCACAATAGAGAGATGGCAGAACCATCACAACACTCCCGTGTGATGCGATGCAGTGCGTAATATTGACCGTTGCTCATTATCTTGTTGTGGTTGTTCATGTGATACCGCCTGATGAAGGTAGTATGTTATAAATTGTAGTTTACATTGTAAAATTCCACTGTTGGACAGAAACCACTGAAAATGTGCAGTAAATGAACTTTGCTTCTTTCATTTGGCACAAACGAAAAATTGGTGCTTCTTAAGCCAAAGTAAAAATGCGCTTGTCAGCGTTTCAGCTGTACAGATGCAGATGCCATTTTGGTAAAACTGAGTACATTGAGCATATTGGTATCAGTTCGTAATCGGTATTTCGTAGCGATTCTTTTATAGACACTGTACTTAAACAATGCTGATAAAAGGCAAACACAGTAATTCTTTTACAAGCTAAAAAGCTTCCGTGCAACCTAGTGTACAGGCTCAATAAGAATTCACTATGTTGCACTTAAATACTTTAACAGTATTCTGCAAATTTTCGACAAACTTGGGTACTCGCCTGCTTCATCAGGCACTAAGATTACTAAAGCTTTTTCGTACGGCATCGTCTCCATCGAAATCACTTTTTGAACCTAGCGATCGCGCTCAGGCCTGGCACGGCCTCCGGTATTTGTTGAGCACGATGTTCCAACAATTGGAAAGCAGTTCGATAATTCTTTTCTCGGGAGAAAACGGATACCCGTGTTTGAGGGGCCTTGTGTGTTCATAAGTGCTGCATTTTTTCTCAAACGCAGGAGTCCATTTTCTCCTGAGAGAAGAACTCACTGAATATGGGAACAATTATTGGAACAACAAATACAGGAGGCCGCGTGAGTGCGAACGCTAAGTTCAAAAAGTGATTCCAATGGAAACGATCTCGTAGGAAAAAGTTTTAGTAATCCTAGTGCTTGATGAAGAGTGTCCAGTCTGTCGAACATTTGTAGAATACTGGTTTACATTTTGGCGAATTTTTCTTGTTAGAAAACAGAGATAAACTAATTTACACTTTTAACCACAACACAAGATTTAACAAACATTAAATCCATTGAATTTTCGAAGATATCCGTTCTTCATCCTCAGAAGACACACTGGCGACTGACTTATAGAGATCAGTGGTCAAGTCGCCAGACAGTCGCCATTTTTCGTATTTCAAAACCACAGCATGTGACTGTTGGGCTTTTTCTAGATTTGTTGAGTGTCTTCTGAGGATGAAGATCAGATATCTTTGAAAATTCAAGGGATTTAATGTTTGTTAAATCTTGTGTGGTGGTTAAATGTGTAAATTAGTTTTTCTCTGTTTTCTAACAAGAAAAATTCGCCAAAATGTCGATCGTCAATAACCACTGTAATCGCCGATTGCCAGTGTTCAACATGATAATACTGGTAAACTATTCAAGTTCAAAAAATGTGCGTTTTTTTGTTTCCTGAACTTTCGAATTGTTAAAATGATCTTTCGCAGAGTAAAAACTGCGACCGTATTTTCAACTAATAAAACTATTGATCTTGGTGTTATGCACTGATTGACTAGGAAAAAAAAAGTTTTATGTATATTTGCAGTGACTCTGTATTATTTTCTTCTCAGGCTCATACGATGTATCAAGTTGGTCTGATGGAGACCGACTCCCACATTGAATTCTTCTGGAATGCCTTGGAGAGCCTTTCGCAAGACGAGCTGCGCAAGTTTATTAAGTTTGCTTGTAATCAGGAACGCATCCCCAATGCATGTCCCTGTAGGGATGGCCAATCCGACACTGCCCACGTACCACCATATCCTATGAAGATTGCGCCACCCGATGGGAAACCAGGTATTCCGATTGATATTTATTATGTTAGCATATTTCAAAGTTCAACCAGAGATATTATACTTATAGAGATACTAAACAGGCCGCGATCGAGCAACACGCCTTGTGCGAAGTGCATGCTGGAAAAACGAAGGAGCGACCACTGCGCCCTGGGCAACTAGTTGCTTGCAAGCTAACAAGCTGCTGGTTGCACGTTATAACTTTATCTCGAAGCTTCTACTTTGTCGATTTTATTGTTAAAATGATTGATTTGATTTAATTATTAAGCTATAACCATTACTGCTGTTGACAATAGTTTAACAAATGAGTGGCCAGAGGCGGACTGGCGGCTCAAGAAGTCAGTCGGGAAGGTGACGGCCAGAGGCCACTTTTTTCAAATTATTAGGACAAAGCCAAGGACGTAACGAAGTGCATTTGGCTGGGGTAGGGGGTACAGAGCTCAAATTTGTCGAATCACCCATCAGCTAGGGGGACATAAAGTCTCGGAAAATATTGTATTTTTTCACCGTGAAGAACTCCATCATTTGTTTACAGCTAGGGGGTATGGGGGAGCACTGTGAGCTCACAGATTTTTAGGTATTCTACGGCCTTTCCTGGCTTCAAATGACACGTATATTAGACATTGCTTAGGGCGTCACACGAATAAAAGACAATATATGTACAGTTTATTAGGGAAAGACTTTTTTTTTTCTTAAATCCCTTCCCATGCCCTGAATTAATTTTTGGTGGCTTTAGAAGAATGCTGGCTCCCAGGTGTATATACAAAGACTCGGTTCAAATTTTTTTTATTATGAAAAGCAAGTGATTAATCCTATGATTAATCATAGTGATTAATACGTCCTAGTTTCGGTTCAGTCTTACCGTAAATCGCCTAATAAACGCCCTGGCTTTGTTAACGCCCACCCCCCAAAAATGCCTTAAGGTCAAAAATCGTATAGTAGCTTTATTAACGCCCCCCCCC
>JAHWFP010159592.1:6007-16746 GCA_023313725.1 Lithobius niger | reverse complement strand
CCCCCCCCCCCGTAACTCCTTTCCCGTCCCGCACCACCTCCCCCGTCACCGACCCGGATTCCCCTATTGAGTGCTCTGAATATCCCCATCCCTGCTCCCCTTCCATTTTAACCCGTGCTGATTTGTTTTATTATGGATGTAAATGTCTTTTTTTCAATGGATGACGCTCAATTGCCCGTTTCTCAGTTCTGATACCAAGCGCAATAAATCCAACAACGGTCGTGCATGCAGTGATTGTTACTGAACCAACTTTGAAACTCTTCACGTCGGCTCTAAGAGGTAGCATTATTAAAGCAATATTTCGATTGTTACAGGCCACACCCGTTTGTTTGTCATGGTCGGTCGCTCGCCCTCTTTCATTATAGTGCATAATGATAAATTTGCTTGCCCAACCTAAGCGTATTATATAAATAGATATTACAAACGTTTTTAGGCGTATGTAAGAATTTCTGCATTTTGTATTAATGTTGTTGTACTTTATTAATTTTTAGCGGGTCTGTTAATAGTTGAGGCGTACGAAAAGTAGTAGTTTCACTTTCGGAATTTTTTTTTTAATACGCTTCAGAATGCAAACGTTCACAGGTTGTATCACCATAGAAACGATCACAGAATGTCACTGAAAATCTTTAATTTACGTGTTAGTACAATTATACTAAATATGTATGTAGCAGTTAAATAAGTTATACGTTTTTACATCCATATTTGTTATTTATTTGTAGTTATCTAATCGCAAATCTCTTTGCCACTGCTATGCCGTTGAAGCCAAGCCAACTTTCGTCTATGCTTCAGTCTGTTGCTCGCTGGCTTGGTTCCTATGCAAACTAATACAGTCTCGCTATTAAATATGGTTAAAATAACTTACAAGTGAAATTCCTGGAGTGAAGATGCATTGCGGACGTGTAAGTACATTGTACATAGCTACTGTGAAGCGTGTTTATAACGGTGTAACGCGTTACCGACAGCAGCAATAAATAAAGCGGGTCTAACGATTAATTCTGTCGCCATCTTTCGAATTACCGCACTCGCTATAGTTATATAGTTAGCAGCAGTCCGAACCAGAAGTAGTTTTAAAAATCGACGTCCTATCAGGGCTTGATTTGGGCCGGAACGGCGTTCCGGTTCTTTTAAGGGCAACATTTCACCTGCACCGAAAAGTCTGATCTTTCGGAAAATTTCGTAATTTTAAATTAAAAGCAATCCATCCTAAAACCAACTTAAAATCACCAAACAAGTTAGTGAATTTGATCTAATTCAACCTCAACCATCGTATCAAGACTAATTTTTTTGGACTAATGGATGAGGTTTTTCTGTGGCTGCAATACGCTAGGCCCACGTTTCCAGTTTTCTCTTGCCGGCGTGCGATGATTGGAGCCGCGTGTTGCAAATATTGTTGTTGATAATACTTTTTGGTGTTTTATAAGTGTTAAAACGATGATAAAATAAAATAAGAAGTGTGACGTATCAACAATAAAAACTTTGAAAGATATTCTAAAGTAGGCCTATGTCGTTTTCTGTATTTGAGTGGCTATTTTTCTGTATGAATCCTACCTTGAATTATAGGTAAAACACTGCTTTTTAATGCGTGCAATTTTTTTTATTGGGAAGGTGGGAGAAGAAAGTCACTTCATCCACACTCCCACGGCGCAAGCTGGGGAAGGAGCATGTGGGGACATTATTTTGTTCCCCAAAAATAAATCAAAATAGCAAGAGGAGAAACATAATAACATGTTGTATGGGTGTGAAAAATCTTCTAAAAAGGTACTTCCAGAAGCCAGAATAGGTGTTGAAATAGGTAAAAATGTTAAAGCTTTCAGGGGTCTGCGCCCGGACTCTGCTGGAGGAGCTTACAACGCTCCCCCAGACCCCCTAGCTGTAATTGCAAGGGGTTGTAAATTACCCTCTCTTCTTTCCTCTGCAAACAAATGACAGTTCCGGTACATTTACTAATTAGAAATTAAGCATTGCGTCCCATCGAACACAAATCAAATGTGACCTTACTTACACCGATGTCAATTACTTAATTCATCTTCTCATTCTTTAATAAGGAATGAATTAAGCCTTTTTAGCACGTTTAAGTATGCGACTGGTGGGTTAGTGTGTTGCCAACTATTATCGCTTAATGCACAAGAGTGCTTTTCACGTATTAATCGCTAACTTGGTAGGTTACTGCGCCTATCAGAATAAACGGGCTGTGATTGGCTGATGCGCAAAAATACCCCTTTCTTATTGGCTAAAAAAAAAAACTAGGGAGAAACTCACAGAGTTGCATGGCACACGGCAGAATTGGGGTAAAAACAGAGATACTGAGAAAACCCCAAATTCTGAAGAATTGTACCTCGATTTTTTTTTAGTGGTGTTGTGTGAATATGTTAAAACTGTACGTGGTGCAGTCTAAAGTTAGATTGTCAAAATTGGACTAATTAGTCATTGCTCTTTTCGAGAGAGGTAGGTCACTTGCCATCAACACAGTCGCAACGTAAACTTCGCATTTCAAAAACCGTTACAAGAAAACGCAGTTGCGAGTGCCACCATGGGTATAAAATCGCTCCGCGCATACCCGGCCGAGAAATGTAAACATTTACGCATAACGTGAAGTAAAACTTCCCAAATGCTTCTATTGTTTCCCTCTCATTACTCACGTTAATCACGCAGTATCATGACATTCGAACAGGCGCTGCAATCGCCAGTTCGCCACTGCGGTAGGTGGGGTGGGAACATGTTCAGTTTTGGCTAGATGTTTTGTCACCAGGGGGTCAGGTGGACCCGCTGTACCCAGGCCTGGCCACTCAAGGGGCCCCCACGACCAAAAAAATTGTTTTTCGCAATTGTGAGTTTTGATGACTATGAGTAACATACATACTCGATTTGTGGGTATTGTGAATATTTGTACACTCCCAACAGACAACTCCAATCCTACGGCACGGAGCAAGAGCACGCATATTGCAAGCTTGTCAGTTTGTTAGGCAGGGAAGCCAACAAACGTAAGCAGCCCGGATTAATAAATGAACCAACCCGTTAAATATATTGTAACAAATTTTAACAAATTGTAACGAATATTGTAACATAGTGTAACCTTTTTACGATTTCAGTCAGGAGAGGGGCCCGCTATTGTAGTTAGTCCCAGGCCCCTAACTTGAATGTGGGGGCCCTGTTTGTTACCCATCCTTCTCGAAGACAGCAAGTTAGTCCAAGGTTTTAAAGTTACGAGATCTGTCAACTCTCCGTTCTGTTGAATTATGTCAGTAGAAAGTTGCTTTAAATTTTTGTGCTGAGGCACAACAATCCTTCAAAGCAAGTAATTTTTCTCTGTTGGTAACCACCATTTTAACCTGTGAACACCCGTACACAATGATGGCTGTTTAGTTTATGTGTCCGCGGCCAATCTTGAGTTCGCCCCAAAACGACACAGATAATCAATTGTATGTTTTTGGTAGCAGAGTACCTTGTTGATATCCAAGATGGTTACAAAAACAATGACGGCCGTCGATTAAAGCCGCCCCCTCCAGGAAGACGTAGCCGCTCATAAAATACCTGCAGGACTCAACACAGGCCGCGCACCCAATAGGTTTCATTTTACTTATTAACACATTTAAAAATTAAGATGCTTGGGAGTTCTTGGAAGAACCTGCAAAACATACAGTTCACCTAATTTACACTTCTGCTGCTTTGTTATCACCCAAAGCGACCTTAACCCTTAACAAGCCTGCATCTGTTGTGAAAGTAAATTCACAGATTACTGCAATCGTATGAACCAATTTTACAACAGTGCAGAATTTTGTGAAGTGTGAAAATGGGATGAATTACTAATCGTACCTATATAAATATTTACAGTTGCCATCTCATCACGTGGATCTGTAAATTAGAGTGGATTGAATCCGTATAAAAAATTCACTTAGTTTAAATAGTTACAATGGTTAAAATAAAAACTATCCTGTGGAATGTATAGGCAAAGCAAAGTTAAATATATGTAAATTCCTACGTACGAGTGCCCAAAATATTTTAGTCACATGATCGATTTTTTGCTTGAAATTTTGCTGACTATAGTGGAGACTCTGTAAAACCTATGAATTATTCATTTGTGTGGGAAGGAATTGATACGAATACCAATTACGCTCACGCAGCCCAAATACACGACGGGCTCTGTCCCTATTACGGCGCAATGGATGGCATTGCTGCCGTTCAGCAAAAAAACTGTAGTTCTCCTAGATGGCGAAGAAGCTGACTATCACACCCACCAACTTCCGGGGGGGGGACTTCGTAGGGTGATATATATGGCTGTCTGAGCTTTGCACCAAAGTCAAGACTCGTAATGCACTAGCTGCGTAGCCCCAACTTTGGCACGATGCCCAGACGGCCATATAGACCAACCTACAAAGTCCCTGGAAGTTTGTGGGTGAGATGGTCAGCTGCTTCGTCGTCTAGGACGGCTACAGTTTTTTGATTGAACGGTAGTAATGCCATCCATTGCGCCATAATAGGAACAGAAACCGCCGCATATTTGGGCTGCATGAGCATAATTGGTATTCATACTAATTCCTTCCCACATTTGGTAGCACAGTGGTAGGGCTATACGTAGCCATATTTGGTAACAACTTTGGTAGTAAGATTATTAATTGCACGCCACAGTTAGTATTTGTAGCAATCGAGCAGCTTTGCTGTCATATCACTTTTGGTGGCAATTCGTACCGTTTGCAGTTAATCTGCCGGACTCATGCTATCGCCACTTTACGAGGAGCAAGCCCGTAGCCAGTAGCGTGTATGCTGATTTGTCTGACAATTGGCGTCGATATTTCGTTTTGGCCACAACCGAGAGCATTGTTAGGAAGCAGTCTGCACGACGCGCCAACGTGCACCTGACTAAGAGAGGAAGGAAAAACGACACGACGAGAAGTCTTGAAGTCGACTATATATGAAGATTACGAGGGGGCAGATACACCGACGAACGACTGTTAATAGAAAGCCGGAACCCGAGCAAGGAAACACTGCAGTAACAGGACATGACTGACTCCACCTAACCGAAAATTGTGTGGGTTGAAAAAAATATTCAATGCAAAAAAATTACGTGAATTCTTATGGCCTGTTTATTACATTACCGTAAAGGTAATAGTCTTTATTTGTATGTGTGTGCTCCAGTGTTATGAAGCCCAACACATGCATTAATCAGGATGTTAATGCGAAGAAATGTAAGTAGCCTAAATACATTACGTAGCTGTTAATTGTTTTGCTTTCGTACGCTATTTGTGCATGCCTGTGGGCAATACTGCAAGCGTTGGGAGTAGTTTGATGTTTAATGTCATAATCCGACTTTACATTTCCGAGAGTTTATCAAATAGGGATATAATGGTGAACTTATGATTATCAGCAAGGTTGCCAGAAGTATGAAGAAGGTTAACTTAAGTGTGACTATAGTGATTAGTTCTATTTTTGCTCGGTCTGTTACAGAGTTATACTTTGCAAGATGGTTTTTTCAACAAAAACCGAGTTATACTCCATTAGAGGATGAGGAATGCTTAGGTGCATTAGCAGTTTTGCGAAACTCGAATGATTTAATGCATCGTATGCACACTCTATATGAAGAACAGTTAAAGTTGTTTAACTCAAAGGTCAGCGTATGAACTCACGAGCGTAACTTAGACCAATTTGAACTCCCTTTTAAGTTTGAAAATAAGCTTGGGGCTAGCAAATACACTGAGGCAGATGTAGTAGAGGCTCATATACAACCTTTTACGGCACCAGAAGTGGGTATCTGGTTTAACTTTATCAGATGTTAAGACTGGAAATGGTAAAAAGAGTTTTGTCCTAGACTTCAGCTCAGAATTTTCAATGGCGAAAAATCCCTTAAGTTCATCGGATAACTTAATCCGTTCACAGTAACACTGTAAGATTTATCGCCAGAGAGTAAGTTATCAGAATATTACCCCCTGAATTTAATCCTTTCACAGTAACACTGTAAGATTTATCTCCAGAGAGTAAATGCAGGGGGTAATATTCTTGGGCAATCTGTTACTTTGCATGATATTGTAGAGAGTCCTTCCGCTTAAGAATGAAAATATTTCAGTCAGGTCCTTTACTAGATTACCATACCTTACTAGATATGGGCATAACGTAAACATGAGAGGGAAGGGTGTTTATGTAAGAGCTAAAAAGAGCCCCACTCCCTTGTTCTGTTTAGCAAGTTTTAGCCCAAAAACGAGCACTATGATGTGTCAACGATTCCCATAAATGTTAACACTCAAGGACGGGTACAACATTTCAAACAACCCAACCTTGAGAGCAATCTTTGTTCTCTTGAATCAATTAAAAAGAAAAAGAGGAAAACATTACGAGAATATAGGGTACTTGAGCAAAAGAAGAGCATTAAGGTCCAAGTGGTATCACCAGTGCACATCAAATTAGAAACGAATAGTAAGTAAGTCACTCGTAAAGATCGCAGCCGACATGCACAGGAAGTGAGAGTTCCTTAACTCAAGTCAGTATTTCTACTGAAGATCCTTGTAATTTGGTTCAATCTTGTGATATTGAGAGGTGTGCAAGATATGAAGTGCCGTTCTCAAGGGCATGTGACATTTCTACTGGGATGGGAATTGGGCGTGCAAAATTGGATAATTATGCATGTCCTCTAGATGAGTGGGGTGTATCATCGCTAACTCCTCCTTGTAGTTCATAAATATTTTTAACTAACGTGCTCTAACACCTTGTTAACACTAAAATATTGTTTAAATATGATCGCAAACAGTGTATCATTTACACCTCTTATGGATTGAGAGTTTAATTATTGTTTATTGCCCAGAGGCTGTAGGTCGGTACCACTCTCTGCTGTTGTGGGGTGGAATTGTTGTATTGGAAATGGAAGTGTCCGGCTATTGGAGTAATGTAAAGAGCATTAGGAATAGTGACATTAGTGCGTCTTACGAAATATTTATTGGAAAAAATGTCTAGAGGTGTTGTCACTGTTTTGGGGTGGATATTACACATTTTGACAAGGAAATATCCAAAGCCTCATAGCCCAGTAACTTTAGGTTAAAACCTGGAATTAATTCAAAGAAAGCTGAAAGTTGGCATATAAATAGCTACCAGTGGCATATAAACATACGAAAAGTCTCCTAGGCTGAGACGCTTGCATAACTTAATGTAATGAGGTTGCAATGTTTCCCAATACTTTTTTGGTCATTTGTTAATGATCACGAAATATTATTCTAGATAATTATTGTGCAAACTCCTGTCATAAACTGCGTAGACATAGTTGTTGTGTCCGTGTGTGCTTGCTGTAACTAGGGCCGTCATCAGTTCCACTGTCGACATAATGGAGCGGGCTCCGCTTTCTTTGCTGCTTGGCTGTCAAGACAATCATTCTTGATTTGGCTTCGGATGGGATCGGATTTGGCTTGTAATTTCTAAACACTATGAGACAGCTGCTTGGGGTTTGGGCCATTGGAAAGATGGTGATAAAACCGTGAAAATGGTGTATTCAAACATCCAAATCGGTCGACAAAAAGTGAAAATATCTTGAATTTGGTTTATTACCGCCTAACGCCGCCTGTTTATCATCAACAATCAATCTTTAACAATCGGATGCCTTCAACAATTAGAAACTGCTTCGCGTTTCGTTGTTGTTTTGATTTTGGCTCTTGCTATTAGTCCATTTTGTCACCCTGATGGTTCCTCAACCCACGTCCGATTCCGTATTTTTCTTTTGATAAACCTTGCCGGGACTCCCGTGCTACTGCATGCAAAGTTTGGTTTGGATAGTCCTTGTGGTTTTCGCGTGATGCGCAGTCTAAGATTACATTGGAGGGTCTTCATAGCGGAGCTATGCTCCAATTAGCATGCAATTGTTGGTTGAACTTAACGATTGTCGTCCCTGTTCCGTCCGTGTTGTTGGAATCGAGCTACCACGAAGGGTAAGGAAGCCGTTTCTTGGCTTTGCTATGTCCGCCATGTTTGGCCCTAAACACCCTGTAAATAATGCGTGGCTAACAAAACGTAAGCGATGAAGCACCAGTTTGTGTCGCAGAGCTATAACATTTTTTAAGACTTTTTACTTGTGACGACATTGCCACAAAAATGACAATAAACCCAATGATTTGCTGTCAACCCTTTCCAAATCTTGCTCCTTCTAACCAGTCTTTTCTTCTTCGGCTCTCTGCACGAAGTCTTCCGGTAGATGAATTCGGCGGGGATCCATGTCCTAAGGGGCTACACAAATAGTGCATTACGAGTCCCGACGTTGGCGCGACGCTCAGACGGCAATATAGATTATCCTACAAAGTCCTTGGAAGTTTGTGGAGGAAGATGGTCATCTGCTTCGCCATCTACAGTTTCTTTGCTGAACGGTAACAATGCCATTAATTCCGCTATAATAAGGACAAAGACCATCGTGTATTTGGGTTGTGTGAGCGTAATTGGTATTCGTAGCAATTCCTTCCCACAATTGCACTCTTACGCAGATATCTGCATTATTATTTGCTTGATCGTCAGGAAATCCTTTTATGAACTAAGAATGTGTGGGTGTGCAAATTAGATCCATTATGATGCACGAGCTGATACTTTTAAAAATGTAGTTATTATAATAAGTATACCCACCTACTTTTTTACTTTACTGACAAATTTCGTTTTTTCTTTTTGCTTATTTAGAAATACAAGCATCTCGCTTGTGCAGGACCCCCACGACGAGGGAGGGGGGGGGGAGGTCCGGTACACCCGCAGTACCCAAGCACGGTCACTCAAGGGCCCCGCACGACACGAAACATTTTCCCCCAGTCATGAGTTAGGATAATATAATGTACTGAAAGTAGGAACAGGAAAGCCTTCAAACATAAGCAGCCCGGATTAATGAATAAACCAACTCATTAGACAATTGTGGCCGACGAATATTGTAGCACCATGTTACTATATTCGTCGGCCACAATTAACTATTCATTTTCATTCGGGCGAGGATGCCCCACTTATTCACATGCCCGAAAATATATTGTGGGGGAGCTGCGCTTGTGTAACTTTATTGTAGAAAATGAAGATTAAAATGCTCACCGAGTTTGTTAAAAAGGCTAACATACGTCAATATTTCGAAGCACATCCAAATTGCATCATGAGGTGAAGACATGAATAAGATGATTGGTGACCTTCAAGTTTTAACCTTCTGATGATGCGAAATATTAGGTTAAGTCAGCCTTCTGATGATGCGAAATATTAGGTTAAGTCAGCCTTATTAACAAGCAGGATGGGCATTTTATACAAATTTTTTGGTGTATCTGTAGACTATATAGGTTACTACATAGTAAATTCAAGCATTCTGATCAATTCAACATTTTTCACAATGCAACTTGTGCAATGCTTAGGGTCAGAAGACACAGAGTTAGGTTTAGAAAGTCCGCAATCCAATTTGCATTACATCTAGGACTTTGTTAGGGAGGTTTAAGCTTAGTGTTTTGCTTGGGTTTTTGGGCCTATGCAACCGCAGAGTTTCAATGCCGGAAGTGGTGTATATCGGAGCTGGAGTTGTTTTCCTGATCCATTGTTTGGCACCAGTACTTATATGGTAATGCCATGACGGGGAAAGTACGCAATCCGACCCAAGTCCAGACAAAGGCATAGGCCAGTGTGGCTAGCTTTGAGCAATGCCCACAAGTAGTAACGGGATATGATGTTGCCTGTCGTAGCAACCATGCCCTTAGGCCATTGCACGTATCTTATCTTAGCAGATAGCATTAAGAGAATATAAAAAGAATAAAGCCTACTAAAATAGCACAAATAAAAACAATGATCACACAACGTTTCGAGATTTAATGCATCCCGTTGTCAAGTGCTATAAAAAGTGAGGAAAAAATCACATGTCAAAGGCAAGGAACACTATAAATAAAAGTCTAAAAAGTAAAATTTTAAAACAAAGGCGAAAGTTTAGCTGCCCGGCCAGAACAGGCCATTGCATGTAACGGGCGCGTTACGTTTTGACCTCGTGCGAAAGTCGTGGATTGAGCATTAGGTAAGGTGGATTTACTGCAATTTCGTTTTCACTAGATCATAACCAATGATTATTGTGGTAAAGTATAGGGACTAAAAAATTGGTCTGGAATTATTTTCAGAAGTTTAAAATAAAAACAAGCAAGTGTAAGCAATTTTTGTAGGCTCTCCAAAATCGCCCGGAATATTTCAGAAATAGACACGCAACAAAAACAATTACGGATTTTATTAGCAATAAAAACAAGTCATTTATCACAGTAAGACACAAAATAATCTGTACACATTGCACACAAAGAACCATCCTTCATCCACACAAAACAAAGTCCAATTTTTCCTAGGAACTTAGAAATTCAACCACTCATTCTTTAGGTGAAAGTCCACATGGCCGTAAAAACAACTGATTTTTTTCTCTAATCCATTTGTTGCCAACTGTGAACAAAAACACAAATAAATTATATAGTTAAATATTGATAAGAATTAACTACTTTAGTATTTAACACCCTACGGAAACATTCTTAAAGAAAAAATGCAACCTTGAATGATCAGTATCCACGGGAAAATTCTCGTCAGTATTTTGCGGATTTTCGATAGCCATTTTTTAAAATATTAGCCTACTCGATCAGCTAGCACAGCAGCGATGTAAATAACAGAAGAATCAAGTTAAAACAAGCCTGATGAAGAATGGAGCACCATATTTTTACATCTGTATGAACAAAATGCCTATCGAAAATTCGTAAAATACTGACAAGTATTTTTGACGTTGAGTTTGATCGTCAGCACAA
>JAHWFP010159530.1:0-13493 GCA_023313725.1 Lithobius niger | reverse complement strand
CAGCTCGGTACGGTTGAAATTTCAAAATCTTCCGTATCTCCTTACGACGATAAGAGATTCGTGTTGGATGATGGAATAAATACGTTAGCGCACGGTCACTACAGAATGGGTATAGCACATAATTATATAGACGGTATAATCGATCCGATGGAGGATGAACAAGCTGAAGAGCAAGCTTCGCTGGAGAAAGATGAGGAGAAAGAAGCATCAGCCACTGAAATACCAAAACAAAGCGAAGAAGAAAAAAATAGTGGCTAATAAGAGGAAAAGAGCCGCGGCTGCTCGTAAGAAACGTGCGACGGAAACTGTTCAACAGAGAAAAGCTAGGTTGGAGAAAATGGCCGCTGCTTTCCGTAAAAAACTTGCGATAGAAACTGTCGAACGGAGAAAATCTCGGTTGGAGAAAATGGCCGCTGCTAAAAGAAGAAAATTAATATTCAGACAAACTGCTAATATGATCTGTTGTACATAAAAATCAAGTAGAAAGTATTTAAAAAGATAAACTGCTAATGTTATCAGTCCAGCTGTTAAATTTTGAATCATATCCCTTCCACTTAACGAAGTAGAGCATTTTCTCATCTGTACCTTTCTTTCGTCTTAATACTTTTTCCACTAAAAGTAAATCGGAGACAAGAGTTTTTTGAATTTCTTGTTCGTAGAAACCTCCGAGCACCAGTTCGTTCAATTCGTCTTTTAATAGATAAGTAACAGATTCGGTTTTTTGGACTTTACGGATTGTTAAAACTTCGTTAGTACAATTTTGTAAATAACCTTTATCAAAAATTTTCTTAACTTTAGAAATTCTGACTTTGTTTCCTACAATAAATTTGGGTTTTTTCAACGATTGTTTCGGTTTAATTTTCAGTAATGATTCGTGACATCTGGTTACTTCCCTCGGTTTTAATTTAGTTGTGGAGTGAACCGTGTCATTGTACCGTGAAACTAACTCATCAATAATGCGTACCCATTGGTAGTTCCCCTGCTTGGTGAATTGTTTCCACATACGAGTTTTCAGCATTCTGTAGAAAAGTTCTACAATGCTCGCTTTCTTCTCAGAGTGGGTAGAGTACAGGTTGATGTTGTGACCCTTAAGGAGTGCTTTAAAGTTTTTATTTTAGAATTCACTGCCTAAATCAACTTGTAAATTTTTAGGGGGTGCTGTTCCTTTGAGTATCCTTTTAAAGGCTTCCGTAACGACTACACCGGAGTTTAATTTAAGGGGAATGGCCAAAGAAAACTTGGACATGACGTTAATGCAATTCAGTAGGTCGTTAAATCCTTTATTAACGTTAGAGTAAGGTATCATTTCCACCAAGTTCGCTTGCCATAGATCAATCAGACTTCGCACAATCACTTTCCGCCTCGGAAAATGTTTCCGCGTCGGTTTGTTGAGTTCGTTTACGAGTTGATCCATGTCGTTTTTTTTCTTCCCATTCCATGATTTTTTTAACGATCGCAGCGACTAATTTTTCTCTCCAAGAGATCGAACGATCCTTACATACTTTTTGAGCTTTAGATATAAGAATTTCATCGGCGACATGCCGATTGTTTAAATTTGCAGTTTTTGAGTAGGCAATGCCTTGTTCTTTACACGCCTCATCCAGTTTATTTATTCCAGGATCCCCTCTAGCTAATCTCTGATTTAGTTTTGTTCCTGGTCCGCAGTATTGATATACAGGTAAATGTACTTCTACCGGTAAATGGTCTATGATTTTATTTACGATTCCTTTCCCAGACCTGATGAAGGAAGCTCGTTTCGTTCCTCACACTTCGGAAAAGTAGACTTCCATGCTTCTGTTATTTTTCGATGTAATAATAGTAGGGAGTTCGGACCGGTTAGGTATGGATCGTTTACATTTCACGCAATACTTCATCTTGGCCGATTTCTCTTTTTTTATTACACAAATTTTTTTATCGTAAACTTAAATTCTGATAAGCGTTCTTTTTTTCTTGAGCTGTGATGACCCGTCGTTGTTCCAATTCCGATAAAATTTCTATCATTTCGTTCCTGTGACCGTCGTGACCCGCTTGGGTTGACCCGTACAAAAGTCTCAGTCTTTCAACCAGATCGTTACGATCGTCGTAATACCTGTAATCCAACCTGCTCCCGGTTTTTTTTCAACATACCGGTTCCCTTTTTGTTCGTTTTCATATCCTCCCAGATAGGACTGATTATCAACGCGTACTTGACACTACGATTCAACTAGGTTTTCGAGTGCCCGGATCGTTGGTTTGGTAGATATCGTGCGTGTTTTTTAAAAGAGAACCGTAACTCGCCTTGACTTCAGGAGCGTACGACGGTTCCTTCAAATCCTTAAAAACCAGCAAACTCTAAAGTCCTCGTCTTCCCGCGTACTGATTACCACCGACCATTATGTCGTTCTCGAATTTTTTTACGGGTTTATTAGCGATGCTCATTTCTCCAGTTTTCATGTCATATTGCAGTACGAAGACAGGATCGGTCTCTTTGGGATTTTGGAAAAATTTCATCAGGAAATATTTCGCCGTTTGGCCTATGACTTGGCCAGGTAACAGACTATCCAAAGATCTGAGGGTTGGAAAGTTTGGAAGTTCTGGAGGCGTCGACATGCGTCTGTTTTGTATTGCTGAAAGTGTGGGGGTGACTTTCAAACCTGTACTGATAGATGCGTATTCGGATCGCGTAGCTGGAGTCGAATATTCGGAAAGATTGGGAGCTAGCACTATCAGAGTTGAATGCTCGACGGAAGGTTTCGGCGATTCAAACTTCTCCGTCTCGTTCACCATGGTTTCCCATTCTTCATCATCTTCATCCTCGGATTTATAAAGTTTTTTTATGGGAGTAATAATTCGTATACGTTTTAGTCGTTTTCTCGTTGGAAAACCGGCAATCGCTTTCTCAGGACTCGCTACGGGTGGTGGATTAACAATGGTAGGTTTCAAAGTACTAACGACGGGTTTAAATTGTAAAGATTCTTCTTGATCTCGTTCGTCCAAACGTTGATTCAAAATTTTTTCCCGTAAACGTTTTTTAAGATTTACTATTTCACGTTTGTTTTCCATTTATCTTTTTTCTTTCTTTTGTTATTATCATCAAATAAAAACGTATGTATATAACGTCCCTCGTTTAACGTTTTGTCGATCGATAGAAACCCGTACGGACCATCCCAACACGTTCTATATAACGTTTTAAACTCTGAAAATTTCCATGTCAGGACCGACGTGATTTTCGTATAATTGTTTCAGGTTTAAATAGTGCACGGGAATTACGATTAATAAATTGGCGTTATCTCTAACCACTTGTTTGGGAATTCTGGTGTAAGACTGACTGCAATAAAAAAAACGTCGACGTTAGAATGACGGCCTTGAGCGAAGTAACGTTCTATGTTTTATTGTTTGTCTAAAAGACCATCGTCAAAAACCACGAGATTACGAAACTTGGTGTCCAACTCCTCGGGAGGAATTAAATCGTTTTGAGAGTCGTGAAAACTTGCTATCTCCCGTGCTACGGTTCCCTCAATTTCGGAAAATATAAACTGTAAAGCTTGGTATTTCGCTTAACACAGAGTTTTGCTGTACACGTAAAATCTGTCGTAATCCAACCATCCTTCGTTACAGATAAAATTAAACTGTAAGTTCGTCTTCCCACAGTTTGCCGGTCCTATAATCAGGCATCTGATGTTTGAAGGTAGAAATGAGGGATTTTTGGGTTTCTTGATCGGCACAAAGAAATTAATCGTAATTTTGAATATCCATTGTTTTTTCTTATTCAGAAATCAAACTCATAAAGTCTTTATCCGAAAACTTTTCGTTGGAGGTATTAGATTCGACGACTCCGGAATCTATATTACACCAAAATTTTACGGTTCTGGGAGCATCATTGCTGATGTACATGGAGTTAATTTTACCATTAACTTCCGACAAGGACATACTTCCGCACGGAGCCAAGTTAAACCATAGTTTTTCTATAACGTTTTGTTAAGTTTTTCTTTAGTTTTGTGTATGTTGTTGTACACCCACATTCTGAGACATAGTGGCTTATCCAACTCATCATCTGCCTTTTGAAAAAATGGGTAGCAGGTGGAAGATGGGTGCGAGTAATTTGGGTAACTGAACGGGTTTCTGCTCGTCGGTTTCAATTTCTAATTTTTCGCAGATGTATCGTTTAAGATTTTTCATCGCGGTTTGAGATTCGGGGGTCGACGGAGAAATCCATCCCTTACACCTGGAATCTGTGTTCAAAATGGGAGAACCTATTCCTTTTATATCCTCAAATTCTACGGAAGGAGATAAGACGTACTTTACTCCATTTTTTTAAATTCGTCGCATTTTCCGTCTTAACTTCTAGGGAATTTTATTGCAACAGACTCGAAAGATTTCCATACCAGGTAGAATGAAACATTTTTGAATTTTTTAATCCTTTTGTTTATAAATAAAAAAATAACCGTCAAAATGCCGGTTAATAAATTTAGACAGTCTTTGAAACGAAAGTAAAGAGATGTGAAAGGGGTTCCGGGTATAGGATTTATATTAGACCTGAACCATGATTATGACATGCAGAATAAGCGACTGACTAAAGTCGCAGCTGCTACAGAACCCAAAGATGTCGTAATTTATTCCCAAATTACCGAATTAGAAAACGAAGTAAAAAAATTTAAAGCCGACGTAGGATTGAAGAAAGATGCGGATGGACATTTTAACGCTGAAAAGAAACGTATTAAAGATCTCGAAACTGCCTCTCAATCTAAGGATGCAGCGACTAAGGATTACGTCGATTAAAAAACTGTTTCGGACATGCGAATGAATCGCTTAACTAATCTAGCTGCTGGTATAGATCCCGAAGATGCGATGACTTATACTCAGTTGATAGATGTAAAAAATTTAAAACTACATGGGAAGAAAGTGCCGATGGTCAACTCGACGCGAAAGAGAGACGAATCAAGGATCTGGCATCTCCCGCACAATCTAAAGATGCGGCGAGTAAAGAACACGTCGATGCGAAGCTTCTCGTCGTAAACGAAGTGGAAACCAAACTCGGTTACGCTTTGAAGGAAGGTACCGATGGACTGCTCGATGCAAAAAGTAAGCGAATCAAGGACCTTGCATCACCCACATAATCTAAGGATGCAGCGAATAAAGAATACGTCGACGCGAAGCTTCTCGGTATAAACGAATAGAAACCAAACTTGACAATGCCTTGATCATGGACTCTCGCGCCATATTCGACGCAAAAAATAAACGAATCAGTAACCAGGCGAGCCCCGAAAGCCCTTCGGAAGCTGTAATAGAGACTATTACTTCGAGGTTATTACAGAATCCTACGAAATAGACAAACTTGAAATGGCATTGAACAAGGACGAGGATGGGGTACTCGATGCAAAAAATAGACGAATCAAATTTACTCTCCCTCCAACCGCGGAACATAACGTGGCTACTAAGGGTTACGTCGATAGTCGAATGGTTACTTTAAACGTAGAAAAAAATGCTTACCAGAGGCGGAGGAAGCCAAGAATCATTTTGAAAACGTCGCTTTTGTGATGGAAAGATATATAAATCCACGTATCGACTGTATCGTTATTTTTCACGGAACTAGTCTTTACCCTAAAGGTCACTTTTTTACGTGTATCAATAACTATCCTCACCAATACTACTTCTCAACATCCGGTTGGTATATCCTGGGAATGAGTATAACAAGTAGCAGAGACCAAATACCTGTTTTAAACCCTCCAGATATAAAGATACGGTGTTTAATAACTACGTTTTGGATTTGTCAAAAAGTGTACCCAAAGACGAAGGATTTCAAGTTTATCTCGATCTTGAGAGACTTCTCCAACCATCAACTCTAAGTATAACGGAAATACCGATCATCATGAACGAAGGTCGCCTGATTTATATATAGGCTGATACGGCAAGCAAGGAGGATAAAGATTACCAGATAGATATATACCTAACCAAGACTCGTTGTATACCATGGTCAAAGCAGAGACCTACCGATCCATACGAAGAAAAATGGGGTTAAAGAGCTAACCGTCTTAAAATATCTTCGTAATCATATCCCTTGCACGAGAAACTTAGAAAAAATAAACAGAAATGACCGCACAATGTTTGATTAAAATTTTGCACCCTGTCGTAATTGTATTTAACGGGACCCAAATACTCCGAAATGGATGTCGGTGGTTCGAGGTTCCCGAAACTGTCGAAATAACAGGGTATGTCAGTAACTGTCGAGTAAGCCACCCGATGACTTCCGTTTCCATCGTGAAAATTTTCGAGATTAACAATGCTGCATTCGCCACGAGGTTTAGGTTATAACGGCAAACGATTCTTGCTAAAAGTACCTCTGTATTTAGGAATTTTCAAAACTTTGACTAATCTGTTTAAATCGAGATTCGTTTACGGTTTAGTAAAATCGATCAGACCTTCACTGGCCTTAGAAAGAGCCCTCTGCCGCGATTCGTTTTATTTCTTTTTACGTTTCAATCCCGAACCCTCCATCTTCTTGTTATGTCTCACCATTTCTTCCATTACCTTAGCATCGTTCTGGCTCTTTTTAACTGCATCGGCGATACCGGCGGCACCTCCGGCTAGACCACCTACACCGGCTAAGATGGGTCCCAGCAATGCCAACAAAGGTAAAAACCCACCTCGTTTCGCGATCGTTTTTCTTTTTTACCCCGCTCCGTTTTTTTCCGATTTTACTTGTATTCGGTTTTTTTTTTCTCCATCTCTCTTTTTTTAATAAATCACTTCGACTTTGCCTTTATCCAATTTCAAACTGATTTTTTTTATCTCCGATCAACAGTGTGTGGTACGCCGTGTTAGCTGGAATCGCGGCGTTAAATTTCAACTTTACTTGCATGTCGACAATGCCGTACTGAAGTCTCTCAGACTGCTTGGAACAGTCCAAAACTACTAGAGGATACGTCTTTTTGAACTGCACGGAATCGATACACAAGTCCCCAACATCGTACAAAGCGCGTCTAAATTCTTGAGCCATTCTATACAGGATCGAGTATTCTCCAGTAGCGTAATTTACGTTCAAGTCCAAGAACGGGTAACGTTAAAGTTACGTGACCATCTTGAAAACTGCAGTGATCGAATACGGCTGGATTTTTAGGTTGCACATCTTTTCTATCAGTCTGCAGAGCTAGAATGACCCACCTCGGTTTTTTTGACACCCGAAGTAGTAAGCACGCGCCATGTGAAACTAGTGCTCTGAAGAAGTTCGCAACTATCGTAATGCCAGTGCCTAAAACCCAAGTCCACGTTCATCCCACTTTCTATGTAGGTAAAAATCCTAAGTTTTTGCTCGTCGGATGTGGTTATGTGCGGTACGTGCCACGAACCGCTACTCAATTCGACTTTCCCAACGGCTGCTGCAGCTGCCCTGAATACAGCGTCGTCATTGCTCGCCCTAGACAACGTTAGGACATACAGCACCTTGTCATAATTTTCGAAAAATCCCATGCAGTGTTTTAAAGGAATGGCGAACGAAAAGCTTCTTTTAGGAGTTGTCTCCTTCACGATGATGGAATGCCGTAATTTAAATCCGATGTTATCGTTCAAACTGGCCACGGAAGATTCTGCCGCATCTAACGCCCAGCCGTTCCCCAGCAACGACACTCGATCGGTCGAACCGTACGTAAGGTGACCTGTTATGAGAGTCCCATAACCGGGGTAATTTAACTCGACCACTAGCTTATCCCTTAAGTGATATTTAATACTGGAAAACAGTACATGGAACCATTATTGATGAGAGACACTACGTCCGCATCGGCAAATCTAGAACCGGCGACGTTCAGTAACCTACCTTTAATCAGAACATAACTATTCGCGAAGTGTAGGAACAAATCCTGGTTTTCATTACCATTCTAATTTCCGAATTGACGTTGTTTAGACTGGTTCCTACTATCGGATTATATTTGTGAAATGCGTAGCTCTCCACGGAAGAATCTTGTTGTAAAGATTAGTTAATATCAAGGTAATGTTCCGTTAAACTCATCTTCTCGCTCTTGTTATAAATTTGATGAATGCTGCGTGTTTTGCCCTTAATTGATTATTATCTACGACGAATCCTTTTCCAATTATTCTTTTTTTCTTTCGAATACTAACATTCTTTTTAGAATAGAATAGAATAGAATAGAAAACCCGACGGTGCAAGCTGAAAGCCAAGAAGCACCCACCCCCCCTTCCCCCCACCCCAACCACCAAAAACACAGACCAACCAGGGGCCAACCACCGAAAAAGCCTAAGCAAGAAAGTGGTCCAGCCGATTTTTAAAGGAATCAAGTGAAGGGGAAAGAACAACCGAGACGGGCAGAGCATTTCATGCCTCGACCACACGTTCAGAAAAAAACCTGTGACGCACGTTGCCGGAGGAAATACTTCCACAGAGTTTAAGGGGGTGCCCCCTGGTCATGGTATGAGAAAGACAGAAAAAGTCAGCAGCCTGAACGTCAATGAGGTGGTTTAAGATTTGGTACGTGAGGATAAGATCTCCACGGAGGAATCTGGTTTTGACAGGGGTCAGGTTCAGTTTGCGAAGACGTTCTTCGTAAGAGAAGTGTTTTAGGGGAAGGCACCATTTTGTGAGGCGGCGCTAACAAGTTTCAAGACGGGCGAAGAAGGAGGCATAACAGAGGCGGCCAATCTGAGAACAGAATTCAAGTGTAGGGCGAAGGAAGGTTTTGTACAGGAGAGCAAACAGCTTTGGTGAGACAGCAGAGAAAGTTTTAAGAATATAGTGGCTTTTTTAAAGACTTTGCCGATGATATAGTTAGTATTAACATGAAATTTAAGAGACGAATCAACCAAAATGCCCAAGTCCCTATGGGACGTATTAGTAGGGATAGTAGAGTTACCAAGGCGGTAGCTGTAGTGTGGGTTGTTATGCCCAAAATGCAGCACCATGCATTTAGGAGGATTAAGGGCAAGACAGTTTTTGGTCGACCAGATGGCAACAGCGTCGATGTCTTGCTGAAGATCTTGATGAAGATAAGCGGGAGAAAGAATTTTCAGGTCGTCCGCATAGCTCCTGCTAAAGGAGTGGATGACAGAATGGAGGTCATTCAGGAAAAGATTGAAAAGAAGGGGGCCCAGAACAGATCCCTGGGGGACCCCAGAGGTAACAGGGACCCATTCACTAGAGGAACCCCTGAGACTAACACGTTGTCGTCTCTGAGAAAGATAAGAGTTGATCCAGGCGATGTGTGATTTAGGAAAATTTAAATATGACAGTTTGTTAAGGAGGAGGGAGTGAGAAACAGAATCAAAGGCTTTGCGGAAGTCGAAGAATACAAGATCACATTGCATCCCTTTATCCAGGAAGGTGGTAAGGTGGTTGTAAGTTTCAAGAAGGTTAGATTGACAAGAACGGCCTGGGAGGAAACCGTGTTGGAATTTAAAGTCGATATTGAGATGTTGACAAAGCTCATAACAGATTTATGGAAAAACCTTTCAAGGATTTTAGAAGCGACAGAAAGTAGACTAATCGGCCGGTAATTATTAACATCATGGAGGGACCCACCCTTATGAACAGGGGTGATATTAGCATCTTTCCAACGAGTAGGAAAAGTGCAGGAAGAAAAGGAACTTTGATAGATCAAAAAGAAGGGGGTAGCAAGAGATTTTGCACAGGATTTGAGAAAGAGAGGGGAAATGCCATCAGGGCCGCAGGAAGAATCCTCCCTTAAAGCAAGGAAAGCATGCTCCACGTCCGAGCACAGGAAAGGAGTAGTAATGAAGCCAGCATCCATTGGAGGGCTGGGAAGATGTGACAGATAAGAAGAGGCAAAATGCGAACCAAATTCCGCCGCAATATCAAGGTCATCGAGCAAGATAGGACCGTTATTACTCTTCAGACAGGTAGTAGGAGCAGTCTTTCTATTGCGATTAACATAGGCAAAAAGTGACTTAGGGTCCGATTTAGCTTTGAGAATAATGGATTCCTCATAAACACGACGGGCAGAGCGAAGACCAGAAACGGCAGCACTCCGGGCAGCTTTGAACAGGGCCATATTTGAGGGGGAGGGAAAGTCACGAAGACGATTATATGCACGTTTTTTCTGCCTAATCAGGGACCTGATGTTGTGGTCCAGCCAAGGTGGGGCACTCTTGGTGGATGGGGTAAACACAGGAATGAAATTCTTAATAACATCAAGAATGAAATCTTCGACAATTTCAAGTTGGGAGTCCACGTCCCACCCCCTGAGCTCAGCAGGCCAGTCAATACAGGCAAAAATGTCATTGATTAACATGAAGTCGGCTTTTCTATAATTGGGACGGGGACCACCAGGAAGATTAATGTGAAAGACAATTTGGAGATTATAACAAAGAACATCGTGGTCACTGAGCCCAAAGGGGGGGTAGTGGATAATGGGAGAAACAGTAAGGTCAGCATTGGTAATGACAAGATCAAGTAAGCTAGAGTTTTGTCCTGTTCTATGTCTGGTAGGCTTCACAACATGTTGGAGGAGGCCGTGGTCTTGTAAAAAATCCAGGAATTCAAAAGCGGCACTATTTTCCGATTGGGAAGTAAGGAGCGTGGTCCAATTTAAGGTAGGGAAATTGTAGTCACCAGTGAGGATCATTTGGCAGCCCTTGGACAGCATGATGAAATGGTTGAGAGACGAAAGGAGAGCAGGCCAGCTGACTTGAAAGGTGATTTTTGGGACTCGATAGCAGCAGCCCACATGCAGATGACAATCCTTAGCAACATTCAACCGGCACTGAATAATAATGTACAAAACTTAATTAATAGACTTAATATGTACAAAATTATTTTTTAGACCTCAGATGAAGTCTGACGGTAAGGGTTTCCCCGATTAAATTTATCATTTCGTTATCTTGAGAAGTTAACCAAATACGAATGTTACGAATCTTGTCGGTAGTTACGGGAACGTAAATTAAATTTTGAGCGGAAATTATCATCTCATAACCCGGTGGCACTCCCGGATAAAAAGCATATGTGCAAGGTTGAGTGTCGTCATTCATGTACGAAGACCCGATTATGTTGGTATGAACGAAAATTGTATTGAGCCCAATTATATCTATGGATTTTTGACCTTGCTGAGTTTTAGTATAAGCTCCCTGAAGGAAACCTAGAACAGTTCCTAAACTATTATCTCCCAGAAACGAAACGCCATAGAGCGGATTATTTATAACCAAATTTATTTTAAAGTATTGTGATTCGGTTCTAAAACAATAGCATTTTTTTCGTGACTACTTCCTTCCAAAGTAGACTGTATAAAATTATTCAAGTCCGAAATTTCGTAACCGCCGGGAACGACTCGCACCTCGATCCAATTCGCTCCACCATCGATGGTGTACAAAAATTCGTTATCGTCAGCGTGCACGTTGAAAATACTGTAGTACATATCAAAGAGACGAACGCCATTTCATACTCTTTTTTAGGGTCTAGGTATATGGGCGTTTTTAAATTGCAGCTCATTTCGCCACCTATTCCCGTTAAATTTATTGAACTGGAATCCATGCCTTTTCTTTTTTTTGTTATTTATTTTTAATAATGAAAAAAGGTACTGAAAGACACTTTCCTATCATCCTCCAGTTCGATGAAAATGAAGAAAATACCCGAGAGGCATTTTCCCACTCCCACCATTCTCCAGATCGATGAAAACGAAAAAAGGCTAGCAAATGGCACTTTCCTACTATCCTTTAGATCGATGAAAAACCGGAAATGATACCCCCCACTTTTCATTACCTACCGGAAGTGACACTCCCATTTTGATCTCGTGACTGGAGATATCTATGTTTGTGACCTAAAAAAGGCATCCCCTCCAGAATAACAACAAAAAAACGAAAAGAAGGTAGCAAAAGCCATCTTCCTCCAGATTGATAAAAAACTGGAAGTAACGTCCTCACTTTTCATCATGTGCTCTGAAGTGCATCATTACCCCACTCTGATCACATGACCAGAAGTGACATCATAGGAGGAAGCAAAAAGTACTTTCCCACCCTTCTTCAAATCGATGAAAGCCGGAAAACAGATAGTAAAAAGCACTTTTCCACCCTCCTCCAGATTGACGAAAAAATGGAAGAGACACCCCAACTTTTCATCATGTGATCTGAAGTGCATCATTACCCCGACTTTGATCACGTGACAGGAAGTGACATCATGGGAGGAAGCAAACAGTACTTTCCCACCGTCCTCCAGATCTACGAATACCGTAAAACAGATAGCAAAAAGCACTTTTCCACCATCCTCCAGATTGACGAAAAATGGAAGTGACACCCCACTTTTCAACAGATGATCGGAAATGCATGATTACCCCAACTTTTATCACGTGACCGGAAGTGGGGGTATATATGTGTAACCGAATATCGTATTACTACCCTACTTGGATTCTAAATTCATGGTTTTTATCGACTTCAGGCAAAATATTGTCTAATATTCCAAAGTTTAGCTTGGTGCTTACACATGACATTGATTACAAAATCTTTTAGTCATACGAAAGAAATAGAATTTCGCAAAGGCACTTGCAGAGCACTGAAATGAAGGTGAAGAACCCATTACCTTTTTTTATAATTTCACCAGTGCTTAATCCAATATAAGTGTTGTTTTTCCGCCTGATAAATTCAGCTCAATTGCCCAATAATTTTTTTAAGATAATGTGGCAGTGAGGGAAATATTCGAATTGACTGCCTTTCAACTGTGAGTGTAACTTGGGACGTGGAAGGACAATTTTGCTAGGAAATTCCTACGATAATATGCCTACAACAATGGACGAGGCCATCCTGACCAGGGTGGTTAAGGGTGAAAACGTGGACAATAGACTTTATTTTAACATGAAATAATTATTGAAGAAATTGGATGAATAAGTGCAGAATAAACGTTCAGTTTCTTTCAAATTTTGACGTTAATTTCTCGGGTATTACTGTGATTGAACGTTCCGTTAAATCCCTATAGTTGGGAGAAAAATGGGCGAATGTAAGTGTAGAATAAACGTTAAATTAACTTTAGATATCAACGTTTATTTCTTGTGGATAACTGTCACATTCTTCCTTATTATTTTACACAGTGAAAAAGAGGATTTTGGACCATTTCTTCAACGTTGAATTTACGTATGTTTGCTACCTGGGCTTTAACACCGAGAAGCGTCAAGTAGCAATGACGACGTTCGAAAAAGACTTTTTCAAACTGAAAAATAATTCGATGTTTGGAAAAACGATGGAAAACAAATCGGAGCGTTTATCCGTTAAGTTGACCACCAATCCAAAATAACCTATCAAGTACAGCACTCTACCACAAACGGATTCGTTCAAAATCCTCAACGAAAATCTCGTACAGGTAACCTTGATGCTTTGTAACATCAAGTGTGACTTACCAACTTTCTCCGGTTTCTGCATCCTCGAACTTTCCAAGCTTATGATGTACTAATTTCACTACGAGGTCATGCGTCCAAAATACGGAGACCGCGTGCGTTTACTTGTAAATTAAGCCAACAGCAAAAATCATACACAAGAAATAACGTAGTTCAGTAAGCCACCTTTATGCA
>JAHWFP010159528.1:18424-35592 GCA_023313725.1 Lithobius niger | reverse complement strand
TTTACCGTTGGGAACTTTACCCTGACTGATGATACACTGTCATATACAGATGAAACAATTCGATTTGGAGAGTCCTTGTCGATACTGTTTGCTCCAACGCCCACTATCAATGATCCGAGGGAGTCCAGTTTACCCACAATTGGTTCCAGCCTAGCCGAGAGATTCTTAACTTCAAGACCTGGGAAAGTCCAAGTTTTAGAGTCCGGGTGGTTTCCGCCTCTCAGACTTCTAACGTTTGAGTCCCCGATAATCACAGTGTGACACTTCCAATCGGCAGCTTGCTGGCCATTCGGTCCAGCTGTGGAATTTTTCTCGCTGTCAGGTTTAGTACCCCCCGTGGATTCCTGGTTTCCCATGGCTATCTTCACTCCTTTTTGTGTTTTGCGAGTTACAGAGGATCGAGACATGGTGATTTTGAATTTTGAATTTTGGTGATTTACCGTTGAATAATGTGTTGTTTACCCTTATTTAACTATTATTTATTCTTTCATCAGTTTGTATATTCAGTTTTGATTTTGTTGAGGTTATCAACACCATCAACAAATCCTACATATACTGCAACTAATCTACCTTATACGAAGTAGAGTGACAATTAGACAATTGTAAGTAATTTTGGCCAGCCAAAAGTTTATTTGTGGTTGACGATACAAATGAAAAAATACGGGTTTCTGCTTAAATATTACAGTTTAAAACCAAAGGCCAGTAAATGTTAATTTTGAGGCTTCTAGGCTGCAAAATTGGGCTGCCAAAACAATTTAGTTATTCCTATCTGAAACAAAACTCACAAGGGTGAAAAAACCCGCCAAGTTTCAGCCAATCAAAGTAGTGATATCAGGACAAAAAAACGGTAAGGTGCTAAGGAAGTAGACGATTAGTTTCAAGACAACACTCAATTCTAATTTACTTCTCACTGTATAGCTAGGGGACTATACATCTATAGCGTTACATATTAGGCATCGGCCAAAATTTAACCTTCTGTCCGACCCTATAGGCTTCTAGAGATCCAACCTTTCAGTCAGATCTCTCCCACCAATTCCCCGAGTCGTGGGGCTCGAGCTTATTATATAGCAGCCCGAGCCCTAGCCTTCGCACCCTCTCCATGGTTGGATGTCCTGGTTGGCCCAACTGAAGCTCGTAGTTGTCCAGCACTTCATCCCAATACGACCTTGACATCGTGCATGATGACTTGGAGAAAAAACATTTGCGGCCATAATCCCCCGTTCATACTTGTGTTGACACGTGCTGCTGCCGCAAAGTTGGAGTTTGGGTTGATTTGTTGCACATCTTTGGTTTTGGGGGGGGGGGGGGGGGGCGGTCCATGACGTCTCTCCCTCAACTGGCGTTGGCAATTTTTGCTGTTGCCTCTGTTGGAACGCTGCTTCGGTCGACATCCCTGGGGGGAGCCAAATTTCCTGGAGCCGTGGATTTTTGGTTGTCCGATCCCGATGCTGTTGACTTCGTAGCACCCTCTGCAGCCTTGGCCTCAAACTTCTTAATTGCAGCTTCTTTACCCTTCTTCTTATACCCCGGTGATGGCTGTCGATTTTCTTTCTCCCCATCCTTCTTGCTCTCGTCTTTCTTTCCATCTTTCTTCTCCATCCTGAGTTTCCAGACTTCTTTTATGTTTCTTTATTTTTCCCACCTTCCTAGCTGACGGTTGCGGTGGAGTGCTGCACAGATCCAACAGTTTACGTTTTATACCTTTGAAAAAAAAAACGCCTTTTCGTTGGTCTGCGCAGGTTCACTTCGGGGCTTTGTTTATGCAAATTCATGCGAATCTGCCCGCAGATCCTTCAACCCCGGAAGTATCGCACAACTGTACCACGCCCGTTTCACCTCGCCTGTTCTGTAATCTGCTCCCGATATGTTGCTGCTGGTTAGCAACATTGCTTCACAAGCAAGGATTGAATTACCAGGTAAGTGATAAAACGCTTTTAATTTATTGGAGTTCCGATATTAGTGAAATTGTAAAAAAAAAAACCGTTTTCAGGTGGTTTTCAAGGCAGAAACGGACCTACGCCATTTGCTCCTTCTAACCTCCCTGTTTTAGATTTTTATTTTTCGTGAGTGGGAGAATTAGGCCTACGCCTGCTTCCCCCCCCTCCCCAATTCCTATCGTTTCGGTAGGGAAAAAGATAGCCAAAGGCCCCAGCCCCCGCCTCCCGGTCTCCGTTAGACAAAAGTGAGTGGTACAAAATACATTTTGAGTTCTGTATTTATGCGTATTTTCGTGTTGAATGAGCCTGGAAGTGCCTCGAGATGCTAGGCGCTTCCATTTTCATCCCCTTCCTTTTCAGTTATTTTTATTGCAGCAACATCACATGTATGCCAATAGTTTGTAACCAAAAAGTGTAAATCCTGCGATTTCTTGGTTTTAGGGCTTAAAACCGACCTAATGTGGGTCCACGTGAAAAATTTTACCTGCATTATTGTGCCGGCCTACTCCCCCCCCCCTACCCTGCTTTCGCAAGTTGTAAGGATGGTTGGTTTGTAGGTAAATGCTGGTGTATTTATCCTTGTTCTAGGTATAACCTTGGTATTTTCGAGCTCAGTGACTGTTGGTGGGGTCACATTTGCAGGAAAATAGAATGGTTTGAGCTGAGCAATATTTAATGGACCAATTTCTTTTCCTGTTGCAATATCGCGTAGCATGTATGTTTTTTCAGATTTTTGGACTGAAATCACATATGGTCCTGCAAATTTCGGGGCAAGGGATGAGGCTACCCCTCGCGCGGCATTTGACAGGATGTGTGTGCGGCGGACGACGCAATCTCCTACCTTTAGGGTTAGAGGTTTATGCCGTCTGTCATAATAGACCTTTTTCTGTGCCCTAGATGTTTTCATGGACTGCTTAGCCAACTTATACATCTCAGAAAAACGCTGCACGATCTCCATTTGAACTTCGGTCTGGTTTTTGGTTTTTCGGGGAGCGGTCTCGCCATTAGTTGAGAGCGCTCATACCCCCATGGACCAGCCGGGTTTCATCCGATGTTCAGTTCACTGGGAGTAAACTTACTAGATTCGGACACAGAACTTCGCATAGCAAATGCAAATTCCTGCAAATGAAGATCCAAATCGCAGTGAGAGGCAGTGAAACAACGTAACATGTGCTTTATAATTTTTTTATGTCTCTCAGTAAGATTAGCCTTTGGGTTGTAAGGGGTTGCGTAATGGGTTTTGATTCCCCATGACTTCCACAAACTACGCCAAATGTTAGCGATGAAACAAGGCCCACTGTCTGGAAAAATTCTGTCGAAAAAACCCCAACGGACCACGACTTCTTTCACGCATTTTGCCACTTGATTTGCTTTAGCCGTCCGGAGAGCAAATAGTTCAGGCCAGGAACTAAACTCATCCAAGACTACGAGTATCCAGCGCATTCCTCTTCGGGTTGTCACTAAAGGTCCAATAAGGTCAACTGATACACGTTTCCAAGGGGCATTGGGAGGATCCATTGTGGTCAGGAGTCCAGCAGGTTTTGAGGTTTCAGTTTTGCAAGCTCACAGCTACGTATGAACTCTACAATGTCCTTCCTCATGCCAATCCACCCCACCAATTCCTGCATCCTTTTCATAGTCTTGTAAACCCCAAAATGGCCTCCCAGAGGTGAGCTGTGAACTACGGCAATCGCATTGCGACGTAGCGACACTGGTAAACACGCCCTGAAACGTGTGTTGCCTTCAACTACGTCACGAACGCTACGTGAAACAAAAGTTCTGCAGAAGATCCCATCACGCAAGCAGAGCCTACCCGCGGTAAGGATGCTTCCATCAACAGCTGTAGGCCTTCCAGCTACATTGCCAAGTCTAGCAATTTGGCGCGATGACCACTTGTCACCAACCTGCGCCTGTTGGATGTCTTTCAGAGTTGGAAATCCGCTGGGATTCTCGGTTACTCTTACGCGTTCCACCTTACAATCTACTGTTGGTATGGGTTTTTTCTCTTCATCCTCATACATCCTGGAGATTGCATCCGCCACTAGGTTTTGTGATCCCTTCTTGTAACGGATCTCAAAATCCATTCCTTGAAGTTCTAGGATCCACCTTGCCAATCTTCCTGAAGGCTGTTTCAAGGACTTCAAGAAGGCCAGAGCACTGTGGTCTGTCTCAATTAAGAAGGGGGCATTTTCAATGTATGGTCTGAACTTACAGACCGAAAACATCACGGCACCCATCTCCAATTCAGAGACACACTGTTTTTTTTTCCAGCATCTGTTAGTTTACGTCCAGCAAATGCTACCGGTACGAGCCCACGTCCTTCGACGTGTTGGGAGTGCACTCGGCCAAAACCCGAAATAGAGGCGTCGGCGCTGATTTCAAACCTCCTATCCAAGTCTGGCAAAGCTAAGACACAGCCTGACAAACTGTCTTTTAGCTCCTGTACTGCAGTTGAGTGTGTTTTGTTCCACTCCCATACTGCATCTCCCTTCAGTAATTTGTAAAGACAAGCTGCTTTGACATGGAAATCCTTGATGAAAGCTCTCTAAAAGCCCATCATCCCCAGGAAACGTCGAAGCGATTTTACATTACTAGGCTCTGGGAAATCCTGGATTACCAGTACCTTCTCAGGCAGAGGGGACAACTCATGTGGTCTTATGAGATGGCCCAGGTAAGAGATTTCCTTTGCACAAAAGTGAACTTTTTTTCAGATTTACTGTGAGGCCTGCCCTTCCTAGCCTGCCTAACACATCTGAAATATGATCCAGGTGGGACTGGTAATCCTGGCTGTAGATTACCAAGTCGTCAACATATATCATAGTGTGGGAATACATAGCATCCCCCAAAACCATGTCCATCAGGCGCGCAAAGGATGCTGGTCCATTGCATAGCCCATATGGCATTTTTTTGAACTGCCATGATCCCATATGACAACGAAAACAGGTGTACTTCTTGCTCTCAGTTTCCATTCCTATTTGCAAGAATCCTGATTTCATGTCCAGAACTGTAAACCATTTTGCCTTGCCTAGCATGGAAAATACTTGACTGGCATTACTGGTAGGCTGTGAGTCCTTCACTGTCTTGGAGTTCAACATTCTGTAGTCAATACAAAATCTTTTTGCTCCTTCCTCTCCTTTCTTGGGAGCTAGACAAGGTACAGCCCCCCCAGGGTGACACAGAGCGTTCTATCACATATTCCCTGATCCATTCGATCACTTGGGCTTCAATAATCGCTCGTTTCCTTGTTTACAGGTCTATGAGGTAGCCTAATGGGTCTTGCACCAGGTTCAACCTCAATCTTGTGTTGGTAGAGGTGAGTGCTGCCGCGTTTAGATGTTAACACATGTTTGAATTTGTGTAAACATTTTCTCAGCTGCTTTCGTTGTGCATTTGAGCAATGAGCTAGTTGAATTTTTTCTTCCAACAAAGCGTCATCTTTTGCACGCCTCTCACTGTCTACCTCCACTTCCAATTGCTTAAGTTGCTCAGTTTTCGTTTGATTTGCTTTTGCAAAAGGAATAGTTTCTTGTTCCTCTGGCCCAACACGCCAGCCACCATCTTGGATGTCTGGGATGAGGCCAGTCCGACCCAAGAAATCTCGTCTAAAATAACGCTGTCTGCTGCGTTTTCTAGAACCAAGAAAGTCTGCTGTGCAGAATAACCACCAGGCCAACGTACCGTAGCTCTACAATAACCATCTCCTTGGATATTACCAGCCGCCAAGATGAAGGTTACACAGCAATCCCTGCGCCACTTTACGCCCTTTGCCTGCAAAGTACGTGCTGTAGCACCGGAAATGATACTTGAACTGGCACCCGTGTCGATCAGTGCTAAAAAAAAGTTCCCCTGCCACTTTAATGTTAATTAAAGGCACATTCCCTGATTTAGTCTCTTCTTCAACACCTTTGAATAGTCTCACATTTGGAGCAAAGACACGCTTTAACGTGCCTTTCCACAGTCCAGCCCTGGCTCTCCAATCAGCGCTTTTCCCGGTCGTAACGTGGTTTAACCATGTTAACGACCGTCTTCTGCGTTTTTTGGTTTCTTAGGACACATATTGGACCTGTTCTTGGCATGTCCAGCAACTTCCATCAAACGGTTTTCTCTCCTTCCTCTCCGTTTTAGGTTGTTCTGGCCCATTATTTGCAGCAACACTAGCTTTCTGTGCATTTGTTGCTCTTGGAGCAGCTTTCACAGTGCTTGTAGTGTCCTGTGTCTGATACTTGCCGGTTCGATACCCCCTCGGATCGAGTGCAGCAAAAGTCACAGGTTCAACCTTGTGTTGAAACGATGGTGTCCTCCCTGCGCTGGCCGTTTGACCTGCACGAAGCACCGCTTCCTTTCTTGAAGGTTGATTTCCCTGCACGGCTTCGCTGTACGTGGTGAACCCGCGCCATGCCAAGCGTGGCTCTACAGAGAAGGACGGGTCGGGGGGTGGTCGGTAAGTTCGCTGTGTTAGCAGAAACTGACTAACCTTGGCCCCTTCCCTCACCAATTCTCTCAGGGAGTCGAACCGTCGACTCTGGAGATGTTGCCTATAGTCCGGGTGCATTTTTGACATAATATGCCTTATCTTCTCGGCTTGAGAAGCATTGGGCCATAAACGGTCAAAATACCCGCACACAGCTTGAGCATAATTCGAAAAAGGTTCATCAGGTGCCCGAGTCCTTTCCTCGAGTTCACGTTTGCCCCAAAAAATTTTGCCCCAAAAAATCGTCCTTGTGTTCCCGGTTGAAATCCCCGGTCACACAACTAGGGCCAGTCCGGCCTTGCATGTGGCTATGCGTATCGTTTCTGTTCCTAGATGGAGCCACAGTGTTTCTATGTTCAGGTTCGCACGCTCTGACCGTGTCAACATCCGGTGCAAGCACCAACGGTTGGCTCACTTTGCCACGGTGACCGCACGTTTGCCTATCCACTCGGCCAGTGTTGGCTCCTGGATAGCGCCCGCGAGGATTCCGTGCACTGTCCTCTGCCTCAACAGCACGGTTTATATGTCTGTGAGCAGTGGTAGGTGTAGAGTGTACTGGTGTCCGTTCGTTCTTGTCATGTTGCAAAACATGACTAGGTTGAGCGGTGTCAGTAACTCTATTCCAGTTTTCCGGTTTAAAACAGTTTTCTAGCTGCTTAAGCACAGTTTGCCGGAAGTCTTCTGGCATTGGGCAGGCATCAGCCCAATTTTGAAAATCAGCGAAAATTGTTTTATTTCCCCTCTGATTTTCTGTTGCATCTTCACGATTTAATCTTGGCGGTGACAAGCTTCTATTTATACTTAAAAATTCCGATTCTGAAATGTCAGCGTCATTTGCCCAAGAATCGTTTAGATCTTCGCCCAAATCTTCCACTAAGTTCTCGCCCTTTTTCGCTTATTACTCTGAAACGAGTTTACAGCTAATAAAGGTCGTCGATCTGGCGCAGCGTTTCTGTTTGCCATGTTGACAATCTACAAAATCGCTCAATTTGAAAAAAAAAAAAAATTCACCCCTTTTTTTTCAGTTACGAAGTGCGTTATTGATTTTTTTTTCGGAACGTCGTTTTCCTTTAAATCAATGTCGCTTCAATCATGAATACTGCTTTAAATTGGCAGTTTCCACAAACTCCTAAATTTACTTGTCTCTTGAAATCGTACCTTACCGTGAGTACTTTGTTAGCTCACAGGTCATTCCTCAACTTTCAATTTGTTTGTTAAAAAGTGTCCTCCAACAACTTTATCTTTATCTTTATTGAGCTTATAAGCCTGAATGCCACATGCTCACTCTAGCCTACTTAACAGCTAACTTACTCTACCCCGTACAGACCATAACAAAACAGAAGAAGCCTCCAGTGGCACTTGCGCACTAATTTAACCAACACTAATTTAACCTTAACAATTATATGGTTTAAAACAAACATTTTACAGTTTAATTGTTCCGTAGTAATTGTCGTAACTTTATTTTCCGAAGAAAAACGGCGATTTTTATTTTAGCGGTTTTTAGGCCTAACTAAAAAAAAAATGCGCTATCGTGAATTTGTCTAAATTCACAATAACTACCGGTGTTTTTACGTTATTTTCCCAAGAAAAGAACGGGGTTTTTATTTTCGTACTATTTAAAACATTTAATAGTGCAAAAATAAAATTGGTTTCCAAGGTTGCTCAACAACGCGGTCACAGGCTGAGTCCGAGGTCACCCCCAATATTGCAATTTTCCTGACAATGAGCCTTTTGTTCACTCACTGCTAGTCCAACTACAACTGTTTTACTTTAATTTCTGTGCCCTAACAGAAAAGAAAGTGGTTATTTTAATTCCGACTCAAAAAAAAGTCAAAATAAAAATACGGTCGTTCATGGTTTATCCAACAACGCGGTCACAGGCTGGATTCCATAAATTGCCTTCCCGAGGTTTTGGTTTCACTCATCAGTCAGAATCGGAAGCATTAAAAAATGTCGGATTCAAATCCTGAGAACAAGGCTACCAAAATATGAGTGCCAGAGATTTTCCATGCTTTTTTCCATCCCGAAGGTTTGAAAAACATGAATTTCTATCCCGAAGGTTTAGGTAATCCCGGTAGGCCCCCAAAATATGTAAGGTGCTAAGGAAGTAGACGATTAGTTTCAAGACAAGGCTCAATTCTAATTTACTTCGCACTGTATAGCTAGGGGACTATACATCTATAGCGTTACATATTAGGCATCGGCCAGAATTTAACCTTCTGTCCGACCCTATAGGCTTCTAGAGATCCAACCTTTCAGTCAGATCTCTCCCACCAATTCCCCGAGTCGTGGGGCTCGAGCTTATTATATAGCAGCCCGAGCCCTAGCCTCGTAACCAGCGGATTACGGCTAAACCAGTGCGATCTGGTTCTAACTGGAGTCGAACAATAGAACACTCTCTCACCCGACTGTTGGGCGCTGTGCCAACTCCCGCGTGTCCACGGTGGTTGGCAGCATGCGCTCAACAGCTCTGTTAACGGCAAGGTGCACCCACGAGCGCCAGCTCCGTAGGTTTCGTGTTGCCGTTATGTAAACCGTTACAAGACGTTGCCACCAAGTTGCTACATTAGTTGCCAAGCTAATCCCACCGAGTATTAGATCAAAGGTTAAATAAAAAACCTGACCTTTACTACAATCACTACTTTGGTTGACTTAACTTGACGGATTCTTTTACCCTTGTGGGTTCTGTTTCAGATAGCAAGCTAGCAGCTAGTTCCACATTTGCAACGTTATTGAGGGTCCGATTTTGCATTGAAAGCAGCTTAGCTGGCTTTCTTGCACGAGTTAATTTTTGTCAGGTGTGTCATTGCTCTTGATTTCAACAAGTCAATGTTGTTGACGCGCCATTAGCCTCAACCCCCCCACTCCCCCTCCCCAACCCAACCTATAAAAACAAAAAAAACACAAAACAGTTTCCTTCGGTAATTACCCTGGCATTTTTTTTCGCGGCTTCTTTTTTCCTTTGCCTTTTTTTCGTCTTTACTTTAGTTTAAAGGCACATAACTCCCTCCGGTATATTCTAACAGTTTCACTCGATACATTACCGGAAATAGTTTTATAGAAACTGATTTACCTTTTATTTGCTGGTCTAAGGGTACGATGCAGATGTCAGTAATGGTGCGTGAATGTTATTAGGCTTGTTTTAAACGGCTCGGTCTGAGCGGTACTTATCTCCCGCCACATCGCTGGCACGCCGCGGCCCTGGAGAAAGGATAATTAATCCTTCACTCATGTTTGTGACTTGGTCGTACGATGTGTCACGTTGTCGCGGCCCCGAAATGAGTTTAACTAGTGTCTTAGAGCAATGCGTGCTGCGGTCGTTTGAACTATATTTTAGCGTAGGTGACGCAGAGTAAAGCGGCCAGAACGGAGGGATTTATGTGCCTTTAATCCACATCCGGAGTTTCATTTTCTGCCAGTGTGTTGCCGGCAGTTGTGATTACAATGTTTTTACAATGTTTTACAATGTTGTTTATTCTTCTCGCGCGAACCGCCCACCCCCCATCCCCTCCTCTACCTCCCCCTCCCTAACGGTCTGATTGAATAGTATCCGAGAGACGAAAGTTCGAACCTCTAACAAGTTGAATGAAGTTGAATTGAAGATTTATATTAATTAAGAAACTGTAAGCTGATCTGGTTGAACGAATACCAACCATGTTCATGTATTTGTGACCTTGTATTCCGAGCCCTCTCTCCATTAAGAGGTTGTCTCAGTATATTTAGTCGGCTTAGGAGTCTTAACTAAAGTTTGGAACTGAACGTTTCACGACAATCTGGCCACAAAACATGGGACAATTCAACCTCGCACCAAAAAGTTTCTAATACCAACTTACGTGTTGCTGATACGATTTCAACGAATGCAAGCCGCAACCCTTTTTTATTTTAATTTTTGGTTTGTTTGAGGCGAGTACTGCCCTAGCGTCGTTTTTTCCCCTCCCCTTCCCCCGTGGTTCCGTTGCTGGTACGGTCAATAATTAAAGGAAAAAGGAAAACTAAACGCTATGTTTCTGTAATTTCATTTTCAGATTGCATTTGGTCGGTGAATATTAGTTCCAAAGTAAAACCATTAACACTATTTTCTTACACCCACGAAGGACAAAACTGCATTATGCCAATGTTTAATCCGTACCAAGCCTTGCCCTATATAGTCTAACTTATTAAAGCTCAGTCTGCAAGTCAGTGCTTACTTCGAACGCCACTACCCTCGTGCGAGAAGTGGACTCGTCGTCTTGGAGTATCTAACAGGACGACAGATGCAAACCTATTTACGTTGCCTTTTGTACTTATATATCAGTCGGCCTGAGCGGGGAATCTAACCCAGGAACCTTTGAAACCAAAGGCCGAGGTCCTACCGCTGAGCCATACTGACACGGCTAAAAGGCACCCTTAGGGGTGCAAAAGCCTTGTTCCGTGTTCAGCACCCCAATTTGTGACAGTTGGCACCCAGGTGATAGGGTACCGTGTTTTCACCCCTTCTGAATGGTGCTAATAGGTGCCTTTTCAGTGCCAACTGGCATCCCTTTGTCACACTGGTTTTGGAGCTATTCATGACCCTAAAGGTGACTGCTGTCCTGCTATATCTGGGTTTTTTTGGGTGCTAGTGGACACCTTACAGGTGTTTGGTGGCACATTACATCCGGGTTTTCAAGGGTGCCTGTGGACATCTTACAGGTGATTTTCGGTACATTACATCCGGATTTTCATGGGTGCCGGAGGACACCTCAAAGGTAATTATTGGCATGTTACATCTGAGTTTTTAATGGTGCCAATTAATGAACACCTAAAAGGCGATTGTTGGCACGTTACGTGGAGATTTTCAAGGGTGCCATTGGACATCTTACAGGTGATTGTTGGCACATTACATCCGGGTTTTTAAGGGTGCCAGAGGACACCTCAAAGGTGATTATTGGCATAGTTTTTAAGGGTGCCAATGAACACCTAAAAGGCGATTGTTGGCCCGTTACGTGCAGAGTTTCAAGGGTCCCAGTGGACACCTTACAGGTGATTGACGGTACATTACATCCGGGCTTTCAAGAGTGCCAGAGGACATTTCAAAGGTGATTGTTGGCATATTGCTCTTCAATTTTTAAGGGTGCCAGTGGATACCATACAGTTGATTGTTGGTACATTACCTCCGTGCTTACTAGGGTGCAACTGGACACCTTACAGGTGATTATTAGTACATTACTTCCGGGTTTTCAAGGGTGCCAGTGAACACCTAACAGGTGACTGTCGGTACATTACATCTGGGTGTTCAATGGTGCCAGTGGACATCTTATAGGTGAATGTCGGTACTTTACGTCCGGGTTTTCCAGGGTACCAGTGCACACCTTACAAGTGACTGTCAGCACATTACATCCTGGTTTTCAAGGATGCAAAAGAGAGTTCCTACTAAACGTAATGTACTTCTATAGTAAACACGGCTTCCGAAAAGGTGATTGTCGATGCGTTAAAAATGAACTTTGTTGGATACCAACACGTTTCCAAAGGTGCTTGAGGCATCATTCGTGCATAACAGTTGCCAGTCATGGGCAAAAAGTATTTTCTGCAAACCCCAAAAAAGAGTCTCTTAATGAAATTTGTCATTAAATTTTCAAAATAATTTAAAGCTAGCCTTCGTTTGTAAGACTGAACAACATTAATGTAGGTTATCTTTAAATTACTTAGAAAGTTTAGTGACAAATTTAAATACTGGTTAAGCATTACTGTTGAAATGTGGTACATGATATTTTTATGCCAGTTTAAAAAAAAAGTTGGATCTAAATCCGAAATTGGATAGGGAACCTCTCCCAAGAACCGAATAAATTGTAAAATAAAATGCTGTCACATTTTCAAGAAAAAGGGATTAAAAAAAATGTTGCCAACCCCCTTTGTGTTACATAAGGATAAATTTTATCCCGCATATGATAGGGGAAAAAACTCCTAATTTGTGTAGGGAATCTTAACTGCGTAAAATGCGGTAGTGAGTTTTTTTGTGTTATTTTTACACCAAAAATTTTGATAAGTTACCAGTTTTAGTAATTGTAACGTGTTCCAGGTGTTCGTAGAAGGCCGTGAATGAGGATGTGTAAAAGACTAGTAATTAAAATAAAAATTAAGAGATGTTCGTTAATGCAATTAGCGACATGGGGCTGGAAAAAAACCCCAGGATGACATGAGACGAGCCGTCCATATATTGCGTCACAATCCGGGGTGTAGGTGGGTGGTTGAATTGTTGTTACAATTGTGACGCAGGAGTGGGGGTTGTTTCGAAAGTTTGACGTCACGATCCTGTATCACATTTTGGTGATCACATCACCGTAATTATTTGGTGTATTATTTTGGAAACTAATACTTCAGATGCAATTCCATTTATATACACAGAAAAACTCTAATATTTAAACATGTGGACTCATAGGACATTTGAAAAAATACAATAAATTTATGTACAACCAATTGTAAAATACTTTGAAATATTACATTGGGGGAGGGGTGTTTTTAATTTCGTGACATTTGTGACAAAGTAATGGGTGAGTTTCAAAATAAGCTAGAGGTATGACGTAATAATAATAATACGGACGGAACCAGAGTGTTAAAATGACTTTAAACGTCTTTTGCTCTAGCTTCAGGTGCACATAGCATTCCTGGCAGTAACCATAATTTTGAACTGCAGTTTGTACTGCAAAATTGAAGTTGCTTTTTGATACATGGGCTGTTGTTAAAAAAATTCCAAATCATTCAGTAACCCCGATTAGTAAACTCAAATGGCAAAAGGAATGCTCTTCAACAAGTTTATTTTAAATCAGTAGAGAATTTTTTTTTAAACTATAAAATAACAAAACGCACTAACTTTTATTTGTGGTGATTTTCGTTTGGCCATTGGTATTTAAACCGTTGTATTTAACAGAGCATAAATAGTCAAAAATAACACCTTTTTGTAACCAAATAGTTTTTGACGAAGCTATTTTCACAAAGTTGTTTAATTAGACAAGAAAACCTACGAAGTCAAAATGCAACAACCATGTGGTTGAAGAAGAATTTCCTATTAAAATGCTAAGGCATGTTGTGTAGGCCATACAGTTAATTGAAAGAATGAGGATTAAATATTAAATAGAAAGCAGTCCACAACCCTTTTGTTCATGAAATTCCGTGAAACAGGAAGCTGCCTGGTCTCTCAAGAAGTCTATCCACCTGAAAACGTTCAATGTGTTTTTCTTTTGTCCCTAATTTCGTTGATAACTGTAGACGTCATGCAAGCTCAACGTTTAGCATTCAAATTCATACACACAAAATAATGCTAAACGTTGAGTGCGGCTAAAACTATCAGTGTGAAACCATGTAAGAAAAAATATCACATAATAATGTGTAATTAAAAGTATTTGGGCATATATATTGGGCATACATTTTCACTGAATTACTTTTAGAGACTGTTCCTTTTTACAAATGTTGATTTCGTTATTTTGCGTCATTCAGTTAAGTGTTTGAATTTCTAGAAATGCAAGAA
Organism: Lithobius niger; assembly: GCA_023313725.1. Lineage (NCBI taxonomy): Eukaryota > Metazoa > Arthropoda > Chilopoda > Lithobiomorpha > Lithobiidae > Lithobius > Lithobius niger. The sequence continues at coordinate 21,701 of JAHWFP010159528.1, read as the reverse complement.
ATGTTAAATGCCGAATTACTAAAACAATAGTAGTATTGTGCACCGGTCCATGTACTACTACGCTACGGCCTAACAGATTCCTATGCTTTATTCGGTAGCACATTTGAATCCTAGGGGGGGGGGGGGGGGGGAGCGTGCATCTGGGGTGCCTAAAGTATCCCTCAGACCCCTAGCCGTCGATGCGCGTTGCCCGACCGGGATAATTTACCTTATCCTGGGCGGCTAGTAGGTAGTGGGCAAAGAGCCGTCGATGCGCGTTGCCTGACCGGGATAGTTGAGCCTATATCCCCGCTGACTGGTGTGGGCAAAGAGCCGTGGTTATATTACGGCATGTCGACCTGTTTTCCGTAGTGACGATCTTCACCCTGGCTAAAGGTTTTTTAATCACTGATAGGAAAGAGGCAGGGTTGTGGACAGCAAGGACAGATGTAGCGTGGGGTAGAAGTTATCAAAATTTAGGTTTAAAAATCGGCCAGAATATATTGAGAGTTTCAACGCGTAGATTGACGTCTGTGTGTTAGCTATTTCAGGGGTGAATAGAGTAACGAAAATGACAATGTATATGTATGTTCGCAGCTGCATGATTTATTCAGGTTTTGTAGGCCTAAAAAATTGGCAGCGTCGCACTAATACATACATAAAAAAAAGTCAATTCGGTACGGTATTTACCCAAGAACTACCCCAAACTGTCCCGACGAGGAGGTAGACAGGCCACCAGTGGTAAGGCAATGGAGTTAAATACTGTAAGAACGGCATAAACAGGATTAAATCGTGTCAAAAGTTGCATTTACCACCATTCACAGCTCTAATTTTGGGGGCTGTGTGATGTTAGCCAAAACACAGACACGTTTCAAAAAGACTCGTCACTAAAAAATATAGCAGATGTACAGAAATTTGCTGCATATACAACGACTGTGACTTAAAAATAAACGAAAGGGTAAAAAAAACAGGAAAAAGAAAATTAATAAAGAAGATGGACCGAAAAAAAAACAGATGTCAGCCCCCGTAATTTTTATGGAAGGGTAGGGGGGCTGACAGACGTAACAAGGCCGGCCTCTTCTATAGGTTGTTGCGTAGAGCCCTGTGGAGTGCCAGTTTGTGTCTGAAACACTCCCACAGGCCGTACTGCAGCATATTGCTGGAAAGGGCTACATTCCGCATTTCATTCAGTAACTATAGAAAAGAGAAAAAAAAAACCCTAGTATGAGGACGGAAAAAACAAAAAGAAAAAGTAATATGAAGTTAAAAAGTAATATGAATAATATGAAGCTCGCCCTGTGAGCGTCACGGTGCAGTGGTTAACAGCTGCCGCAGTATAGCCCCTGGATGGCGGCGTGGGGCAGCGGTTGGGGATCTGGACTTGCCGGAGAATCCGTTGGTGGGGGAGAAGGAATATGGTGGGGCACGTCGGGGGGGGGGAGGTATATGTGGGGGCAAGCGATTGGTCCCCACGCTCTTACCTCAGCAATGATTTGAACCTCTGGTTCTCCCTCCTATATAGGATAGTTTTAAAACCCGTTAAAAGTGAGAAACCCTCTAAAAAAAAACCTATTTGAGATCGTTTCGTAAAGTACGTACCTCTGAATCCAGCAGTCCGTCCATCACGGTCGTGGCGATGATTACGGTCAAGTTGTGTAATGCATCCCGCTGTGCCATGTTCAATCCTGTTGCAGTCATGAGAAAGATCAAACTGCTAAATGTCGAAAATACGAACATAGTCAGCTGAAAACATTCTGTCCAATTGTGGCAAGCCCCTCCCACTCGTGGGAACTCACCGTTAGTAGCCCTGGATAGGTCTATAGGTGGGGAGGGATGATATTAAAAGCACTAATCCATCAGACGGTCTATTAACAGAAAGACATCGGGTCACGAGGTGAATGAAAATCCCAGTCAAAACAATGATAATGGACAGTGGTCTAGCGAGGCAAGTTAAGGGGTGTTTGTAGGCTATTGTCAAGAAAGCGTGGGATCCCAGACGACAAAAAATAAAATAACAATAACAGGGGGGGGGGTCTATTAGTGTAGGTTATTGTCAAGAAAACCATGGGATTTAAATCAGTGAACCACCTACGTCAATTCATTATAAAAAAAACAGGACGTGACAATGGCGACAATGTGTCTAAGCAGTAGTGTGTGAGTAATGATTGTGTGAAACAAAAATCCAGACAGGTGGCGTCAGTTTTTTTTTATAATACAAGCCTTTTACATAACCTTTTTCACTCAAAAAGAAAGAAATGGGTGTACCTGGCGCAAAAAAAATAGCCCCCTCGGACAAGTAGGTGGAGCCTAAATGACGCACAGATGTAATACTAGTGGGCGAAAACACAACACGTGTCATGGTTTAGTCAACAAGGCAGGGTACAAGCACAAATGAAGGAGTATAGGTTAGGACACCCACACGCACGACTGCCAAGCTCTCGGTCAGGTCGCTGTTGCCAATCCTGAGAGGTGTTCAGACGGCCAAAGGCCGACCACACTTGCATCGTATTCATTTTTCACCACGTGATCGTGAATTATCCTGAAAACGGCGTGTTTTTTGGCCGCGACGACCACCAGCCGCGCAACCTGGCCGCTCAGTGCGAGGTAAACCTTAATGTAAGAGCGTGCGAAAAGAACCGAACAGGATTTGGTGGACAGAGCTTCAACTAAAACAATGCAATATGCCAAAGTAAAAATTGCGTGACGAGCGCCAGAAAACATCAACTAGCCGCTGTTTGCCGAATCACCAGTTCAGTTCGAAAAAGGTAAGTGGTTGTAAATTAAAAAAAAAGACAAGTTACGCTCTTTTGTCAATTTTTCATTAACCTGCTGCTTTTTTTTAATTTACGGTTCAACAATCCGGAAAAGTGAGTCAGTCTACTCAAACAATACTCACCAGAAGAAAAGATAAGCCTATTTACTTTTGTAGCCTGCACGTAGGATAGACGACATTAAAGGCAGTTTTCTCGTTTTCTCTTCCACATAGGAAAAAGTAAATCGACAACCGTAACGATAAATAGAATTCCCCTCCGACACTTACTTTTCTCGGAGTAGAAATAAATCTGCATATCACAGAATTTCAGGGAAATATATATTCAACTAAGACATATATCACACCAGGGTCGGTTTGCAAGTGGGACCCCAAGGCGAGTAGTAATATTAGACTACCCTAAAGCATATTTATCTATCGAGTAACAATTTCGCTAAGGTCCTTTGAATTTACACACAATCGCCAATTTGTTAAACTACTACAGATTTGAATTAAGCTAAAGCATCGAAAACTATTACGTCTTCCAGC
>JAHWFP010159527.1:0-17992 GCA_023313725.1 Lithobius niger | reverse complement strand
GCCACATCTGATGGTTAGAGGGGCAATTTTGTTAAGAACTTCCTATATGAACTTCCAATAGGAACTTCCTACAGATCTATTTACATGCCGCAATCAACAGGGAAGAAGAATTATGAAACCAGTACTAAGTCCAGTGTTTGTTTCATTCGGTTCCAATGTCTTAGCTCGTTTGGCCAATCAAGTAGAAAACGGGGATTCCTCGGCAGCAACTCTCCGGGGTAAACCAGTCCAAATTGAGTACATTTGCTTTCCTGCTTTACACAACGGACACAGTGGAAGCCTGCAATCGGATCAGAGCAAACTGTTCATTGCATTCAGTTGGTCACGTGTTCACAGTAACTTGTAGAGTGTTGGCCTAATTGGTTCATTTGTGGAATGAGCGGCGCTAACGAAGGAATCAATAAATGATTTAGGACCAGTCCCACTTTTCGGCACAGAAATCATGTGCAATTAGTTGGAAGAAAATAATACTTGCAAGTGGACGGTCGGATGTTTGTCTGGCTTTTGGTGGTATCTAAATCAGTCGTACGAAAAATAACATCATTCTTTAGGTGTGTGTATGTGGGGTATTATAATTCTATAAAGATACGGATGAAACGGGACGAGTTGAGATGAGCTGGGAAGAGACGAGACCGAACGGAAGATAATTTAACAATATGATACGGAGCCCGACACTGTTGAGCCAAGACGATACGGAGATGAAATGGTCAAGTCTCAAAAAGTCGGCGCAAAAATCCTACAGGACATGATGAGGACCGATCTTACAGGACACCAGATTGGTGTGAGTGATCAGTATCAATCTTAAAGCAACATCCGGCCTGGCTTATAACAACCACGCGTAGTCATGTGTCCGCGCGCAGCCGTCGCGAGATTTGGCGTAGTAATACTACAACGTCACTTCCGCCCTCGCCTTCTCGTGATCACGAGAACGACGTCTAACCTAGCAGACAAATTGCGGGTCACGTGACAGCATTAACGCAAAAACTGTGTCGTCACAACCGGAAACAATAAAACGTCATGGTTATTGTAGGCGCACAAAGGATCATATACGTGCGGGACGCAGTAAATAATGTTAGCAATATTCAACAGAAAATCTCCCAGTCGCCACATTTTAAAACGGATTTTTAGCTAGGGATTGACTAACGGTAAGTAAATAAAAATTTGGGGCCGTACTTGATGTGGAGGATCGAGAAAAATGGCGCTGGGAGGAAAGTCCTTTTATATCAAAACTCGAAACATTTATCATTTCAGTGTTTGTACTTTTCGTCCCAAAGGTTATTCTTGCCTAGACTGTATGCAAGGAGACATTTTTTTTACTACTTTTTTTTTTCAATGGTCAACAGCCTACAAATCTAATTGCGCATTCACTAAGATTCATACTTTGTATATTCCGGCAGTGAGTCTCCGGCAGTTCTGATTACATGGGGAGGATTTAGGCTTAGGATGTTTATCATTTTCTCGATCACCCGCAGTTCTGACTGAGCACACTAACCCGGTGTTTCATTCTTCATATGTTCTAGCAGAGAGTTTCCGGCAGTTCTGAATGGGGTGACATTAGATGTGTTTCATTTCTACGTGAAGCGCATCACCCACACTTCTGATTATGTACTGGCAGAGGTACCACTGCCAGATGTGGACTCGATGTACGGTTCATGCTAGTGGCATGCATTTTGGAGACAAAAGAGTCCTAGGGACGAACTGTCCGGGGACAAAAATATCCTACTTTCTTAATTTCATTTAAGCCTCCTTGGTTTTAGTCACGAGGATAGGTAGTCACAGACAATATTTCTGGACGTGACTGAGTTAGAGATTTATTTGGCGTATCAAGTGATGTTGGGACCTTTATTTCACTTCATCAACTATATAACTGAACTTAATTTCACCAAAAGCTGCTTAAATGGCCCGTAATATCTAGTAGGATAAAAAAAGCAATCCGCTAATTTTTGCTTAGCTTTATTAAACAAAATGCCATTGACGTAAAAATCAATGCTTTCTTTCATTATACGTTTGTTTATTATATTGCAGTGTAGCCGTTTTGCATAAATAAACTAAAGTAAGCCTATAGAAGAAAAAATTAATGTTGTGTATATGTGGCCGTAATAATGAAATATTTCTCTTATCTCTGGGCCGAAATTTTGAATCTGAAATTGTTAGGATGGGTAAAAAAAAAACTAATGTGATGCTTTCTTTGCCCGTCCTCCTTCCTTCCTTTCTCTTTGTGTGACATCGTTCTGAAATTCGCGTTAAAAAACCCCGTCTTATCTCTTTTTTGAAGCTTTAAGGGAATGCTTATGGTATAAGGTGATTGCACTTATATTTAAATTGTACCTTTTGTGTCTTTACTGCAAAAGCTTCTTCAAATTAGTAGAGTTTCCTAGTACTGTTTGATACAACTAATTTTTATTTTTTTTTATTTTTTTATTTCAGGTGAGTACACATAGTTCACCAAAGTGTGAAGATATAACCGACAGTCTTCTGGAAGGTATTTGGGAATAAATATTTTTGTAGATATGGAATATTCTATTTCCCTTCTCTTTGCTTAATTTGCTTCCAGTCTACAATAATTATTTCCATTTTATGTTTATATTCTGTCTGTCCGAATTTGCTCATTCAGATAACTTATCCGCAAACTGGCAGAAAACAAGACAGAAAAATGTGGGAAAAAATAGCTGTTCGTTAAATATACACCAACAAATTTCTTCTACTGATGCGTTGTTGTGTTTATTTGTGTGCTTTAGTGACATTAACCCCATAAAACCTGAAAAAAGACCAGTAATACGCAGAATCACACAATACAGCACAAAATTACTGGTTCTGCCAACAAGTTTGTAAAGTGTGCGCGGCCTATCTTGAGGTCGCTGCAGAACGAACACAGATAATCGATTGTACGTTTTTGGTAGCAGAGTGCCTTGTTGATATCCAAAATGATTACAAAAACAATGGCGCCCGTCGATTAAAGCCGCCCCCTCCAGGAAGACATAGCCGCTCATAAAATACTTCCAGGACTCACGATACGCCGCGCACACATTTGGGTTATTGCACCCTCAAAGAGTGGTTTCACATTCTGGAGACAGGCGTGGAGTAATGGAAACCGTGTAAAATATTGAATGAAACTGGTTGTAATTTGCAGTCTGCAAGTCTCTTTTAGGATTACGCAGTGTGAATTAGCACGAAATGAGAAAAAAATAAGCGCTTATTTTGACTGATGCAGTGGGTGAAGTATATACAAACACAAATATTATTTACTATCTATTATTTATACCTTCGCACGCAAAAAATGTTCTTATATTCCACTGCATCCCTGTTTTGCTGTAAACGATTCTATAGGATTGCAACCTTAATTCACTCAAACATTCGATCAAAACGTTAACTCTCTCTTTTACTGGAAAACAAAGATTCTAATTTTTGTTTGTTTTTCCCTCGTTCTTGGTATGTCGTGGTTAAAGATACTGATACGAATTAAATGATAAGAAATGTCCCGCGTGTTAAAAGGACACGAAAACAAAGATTTGTCACGAGTTTTGACGTTTGCCAACGGGTTAACATTTTCTGGATTTGTAAACATGTTTAACCTTGACAGAACTACCTCTAACCATGATGAACTCAGTGGGAGCAAAGAATGGACACCCATGACCAAGGCAATCAAAAACAAGTCTTATAAATTCACTGGCTCACTGGAGGCAGTTGAAAGCTGGTATGTCCATTTTAGACTTCCGTACAGCCGAAACGGCTGGAAGACTTGCCCGCCCGCCTATCGCCTCTTTTCTGTGGTATGGTCAAGTAGACTCAATGAAATAACATTTTACCTTTGCATTTAACCACTACAGGAAGACACGCAACCGTAAAAAACAAAGGGATTGCTTTAACGACACACATTAGCTTCATTATAAAAACTCTCGACACCGACTTGCATGAATGAATAAGCCTACTCTCGAACCCAATTCTCCGTTAGCTGCTATTTACGAAATTAATATGACACTAGCGGAGTCGCTCGCTTCGCTCGCTCATTCCGCGTCGTCTCGCTACGCTCGAGGAGCTTTCATGCTGCAACCTTGTGCTGCTGACAGACATTCCACGTCTAAAACGATCAAGTAAATGATCAGAGTGCATTACGCGTTTTTTCGTAAGGCTTCCTGCATAAACAAATGGTAACTATAAATCATTCCAACAGTCTAGCCATCCGAAAGCTACGTGCGCGTCGACCATGCTTCCAGTAAATGCTTTGAATCCAAGTGCATCACAAAGTCATGTGCTATTATTTCGACGAAAACTAAGTGTAATTATTGCTCACAGCAAGTCCATCACATTCCTAAGCGCGCCTGCATTTTCATCTATATATCATTCAAAACATACGATTTGTTTGTTTGCACATTTGTACGTCTTCTCCAGAAGTAATCCCCTATGAAGGTGAGAGATGAAAGAATGATAGAGAGCAAAGCGAGACACACATTGAAAAAGTTTACTTTACGTGGATATCGCTTGCTCTGCTCGCTCAATCCACGCACCACCATGCTTCTGAAACACGAATGTTTGGCACCCTTTTAAAACCAGGTTTCCATGCATCAAGTCAATTGACACAAAACTAATTTTAATATCCATATGTGTTACGTTGCAAAATACGTCGTCCGTTTAGGTTATTTTTTTGCGCGCCTCCTTCTCCAGATCATCTCAGTGCGCAACAAATAGCTTCAAGACGATTCATGATTCGTGTAATTTTTATGTACTGATAATTGTAGTGATTATTTCTATGTTCTGATTATTTCGACGCAAACTAATTGCAAATGTTGCTCACAGTTCGTTCGTCACATTCCTCTGCATTTCACCTACAAATATACGATTTGTTTGCTTGCTTGTTTGTACGTCTCCCCCAGGAGTAATCCCCTACGAAGGTGAGAGATGAAAGATTGATAGATCAAAGCGAAATATACTGAAAAGGTTTAGTTTACGTGGAAATCGCTCGATTTGCTCGGTCAATCCACGCACCTCCGTTCTTCAGAAACACGAATGTTTGACATCGTTTTAAAACCAAATCAAGAAAAATCAAATTGTTTTGATTTTTTCCATGCATCAAGTCAGTTAATACAAAACCAATTTTAAGATGTATATGGGGTGTGTTGCTAAATACGTCGTCCTTTTAGGTTTTTTTTTCCGTGCATCCTTTTCCAGATCATCTCTCTTCGCTCGGAGATGTTTACATGAACAACATATGACGTCATGAACAATCATCCAGAGGGTTTAAAAAAAACTTTGACGTTATTTTGTCAGGTTCTTTCGCGTATTTGAGGGTGATAATATCATGTTACAGCGATCAAAATAGGCCTACCTGAGCGCAATTCAATTATCCTTCGTTTGGTCCTATTCCCATCTTTGTAGGTGCTTTGGTTCCAGAGGAGTAGAGGTACAAACACTCAAACAAACATACAAACACACACACGCACATCATACGTCCTTAATGATGTAGATGTATAAATTAGGCCTAAAAGCTGATAAATACGCCTAAATTCTAAAACTAGGCCTAAACGCTATGTTTAGGCTAACCGACAATTGTGACTACATTTTGATTATACATTTCGGTTATTACATTTTGATTATATAATAGTGATTGCTGTTGCTGTGCGTGATACTGGTGTGCGCCCAACATATTTGTTGAAAAGTGGCAGAAGTGTACAAAAGACTGGTTACGACTAGGTAGAAGCTGCAGCCGCTTGATTTTTTATTTAGTCTGAAAGAGACTAGGTGATAGGCCAAACATTTTTCCTTCTTTTTTTCTCACCTTCATTTTGCAGGTTATCCCTCTTAACGCTCCGTCCACATCCAAGATAATGAAAACTGCTCATTTTAACATAATTATCGCTAGAAGGCATAGACTGTTTTATTAGTACTTTACCACACTAATCGTGGGAAAGTATACCGGCTGTTGAAACACTAACACTGAGCCAAAATAGGCAGAAGGCAAACATTCAACAAAATCAAAAGGGCCGCTCTAAAAATTGTAGGAGGGGGTGTTTATCAAGCATTCTGCGAAAGCCGGACACAGTATCCAGGTTAACAGTCTTATCCTAAAGGGCATTCCAAATTGGGACGATTCTAATCGACAAGAAATTACGCCGGCATTCAAGAAGCGAACTCTGCACATAGTTTCCAACGATGGCCCGTTGTGTGTGGCAACGGTGCCTTGTGAAAAAAAAAAGAAGGTCCAAAGAGTAAGGCCACGTAACCGACTCTAACAAGATGATATCCTTCAAAAGGGAAGGCGACCACACTGGGGTCGCATTTTCGAGCAAAGGACAAACAAAAACCTTAAATTCTCAATTTTTTTTCCGATACTGCCAGAAATAAAGCAATAACTTACAGTTGCTAATCATCGAAATTGCAAAGGCAGAAATTTGTGGTAATGCAGAGATTGCTACGAGTGTCGCTAAACCAAATCCCCATTTGTTCCCTAAACCAGATGTACTGTTCTGTGGACATCTCGCTCACCCAAGCATTCAAGAATTGGGGTCTTTTTTTTTAATATCTCTGTAATGTGTGGCGTAGTAACCATGGTTGCCCGTACCACGGCACTGTGACTGAGGTTGGCGCTGATAATCTACATGTCGACGCGATTAACCCTTAATCCCCCCCCCCCCCCGGGGGGGGGGGGGGGGGGGGCCGTGGGGGTATAAGTGCGGCACATTTTTTTTGCACGCGTTTTTTATCAGTTTGTGTAAAATCAAGTACCTACAACGTATTTCAACGAATATTCTTATCAACTTCCATACGAATCCATTCATGCGCTTGGCTATTACCGAAGTGTATCGTTTTTAGGCCATTTTGATCATAATATTTTTAATTTTCGCTAAATTAGAAAAGGACTTTTGTTGATGAATAAGTTGTTCTAAATGTTCGTAGCGTCCAATTTGTGTTCTACTTGATGAACGATTTGGCTTGTAACTTATTGCAAACCAAAAACTGTTTTTTAGACACCATTTGGGCAGCCATTTTTTTATTATTATCATCTCGCATAATATTGTGTACTACGTTGCTGATCCATACAACTTGACTTGTACGTTTGGCTATAACTGTCGTAAACAGATGTTGGACGCCATTTTGGGCCGCCATCTTGATTTTTACAAAAATTTGAGTGGGGCCTTTTCGATGAGTATATTATTTTGATTATTCCTAAGCAGTTTGTGTTCAATCTGATAAATGATTTAGAAGTCATAAGCCACAAAGCGTTTGTGGACGTCATGTTGGTCTGCCTTTTTGAATTTTAAGCAACAGGTATAAAATCGAGTACCTCCATCGTTCAGCCTTAATTTAAAGAATATTCCTACCAAATATCATTCGAATCGCTTCATGCATTTGGCTGTAAGTGCGCGTTTACGCAACGACTCTGTTTTGCATTCTCGAAGCTAGAAACTAGAAATCGTCTAAAATTCCAACATGGCGGAGGTTTTAGCGCTGCCAGCTCGTTACGAAAACATTCAGTAATGTGAGTTTAGAAGCGAATGGGTATAAATTCGTCAGGGGGGAATTTCTTTCTCTTATTGTCACGGATTATACGACTGCAAGCATTTACTCAAACGATGTCGGATTTAGCTAATCCAGATAGCGTCGTTACTCAGGCAACGTTTCTTTGCCATTACGATTAAAGTCTAGCTGCGAGAATGCAAAGGCGAGTTTTTGAATAAATGCAGCCTAACTATCGTTAATCGCTTTTTGAACGGTATTTGGTCTGCCAGCTTGAATTTTCACAAACGTTGAGTGGGGCCTATTTTGATGAATATCCTATTTAACATATTAAACCAGTTTGTGTTCAGTCTGACGAACGATTTAGAAAATATAAACCGAAACCGCTTTTTGGACGCCATTTATGGTGTGCCATTTTGGATTTTTAGCAACAAGTGTAAATTCAGGTTAACGTTATATCCAAGAATATACCAAATTTCCAAATTTCATTCGAATCCCTTCAAACGTTTGGACGTACTGCAGACCAAACAAACAGACAAACAGAGCAAACTGCCAAAATGTAGAGTTAAAATGAGACCTCGTTCGCTTCTCTCACTCGGGCTATTATACTGAAGAGAATCAGTTGCACTTTTCACGTATTGTTAAACTGTAGCTTCTTCAACCACAAAACAAGCTGCGATTGCAAAGCCCACAATGCACAATGTCAACACAGCCCGACGTTTTGAGCTGAATCCAGACAGTCGAATGCAAAACTGCACAAGTCAAAACAACAATTCGGAAAATTTAAAAAAAGGAGAATTTAAAATTAATTTTTTTTAAAAAGGCTTTAAAAACAGGAAGTTGGCGAGTGACTTTTTCTTGTGCTTCCTCTTCCTCTTTTTTAAATCTTTTAAATTTTAAATTCTCCTTTTTTTAAATTGTTCGAATTGTTGTTTTGACTTAGGCAGTTTTGCTTGAATTCGGCTGTCTGTTTGCACCTTTATGCAAATTTAAGTGTATCGTTTTTTATTCCTTGATAATGAGTTAGAGTCAGCTCGAAACCTCGGGTTGTGTTGACATTGTGCATTGTGGGCTTCTTCTCTGTTTCAACACACTTAGTTTCATTGCTTGGATTTTCCTTCTTGCCTTGCCAGCAAACATGCCATTCTTCCGATCCAATCTACTTAAAGGAATAATTCTAAGAACAAGTCTATCGTCTATTCTAAGAACAAGTCTATCGTTGTTGCTATAGCCCAAGCAACCGAAACAAGTACACCCAACCTTTAAGGTCGTATCAAAGTTATGAGTTACATTGTAATTTCTATAAGCACTTTACGGCTGTAATGAGAGCACAGTATATCATTATTAAAGAATATGCTATGGCTGCATTCTACTTCATAACATTAAAGAAAATGAATAAGTGTGTTTGCATAAATACACTAACACGACGTTTCGGTCTCAACTCAAGACCAACATCAAGTGGAAAGGAAAGGTAAAATCATTGAAAAGGTAAAGATAAAATGACCTTGTATTTCGCATGGTTGGAAAGTATCCTCCGATACGGAAGTGAGACTGCGGTTTAGTCTCTGAGACTAATCCCGATCGAATTCAGAAAGTTCAAAAAGTTTTACGGACAATCAATTTTGAGAACAACAAAATTACATGAGAAATAAAGAATAATGAAAATTTGAAGACTTAAGAGTTCATGTCACTATGCTTAATAAGTTTTATAACTATGAATATAAAGTTTGTTCTGAGCTTAAGATGTATTGGATTAGAAATTCATCCTATAAATATAGGATGTAATGATCTCGGGAAGCGACGTCGTAAGTGCAGAATACCGACACTTTTTTAATTCATTGCCTGATAAGATTTTACATTTTAATGAATGGGGGGAGGGGGGTGAATTGAGTCTTTTAATGAATGGTCTTTGACTTAAAAAACTTAAAACATTACTTTCTTATCGATGGAAACTTTTTATATGTGAATGTATGCATTTTTATGCTAAACTAGCCACATCGTTCGCTTCACTCCTTCCATTGGCGTCATCTCGCTTTGCTCGAGAAGGTTTGCGTGAACAAATTATGACGTCATAAACAAACATCATGAGGGTAAAAAAAGAACGTTGACGTTATTTTTTTCAGGTTCTTTCACGTCTTTGAGGGTCATATATCAAGTTACAGCGATGAAAATATACCTATACTGTGCGCAATTTAATTATCTTTCGTTTGGTCCTACTCCCATCTTTGTAGGAGCCTTGGTTCCAGAGGAGTAGAGGTACACGCACGCATATCATACGTCTTTTGTATGGCTGCACGGCGCACGCATAAGTTCCACGGAAATTCGGGTGACGTATTTAATAAATTAGCAAACAAAATAAATTCAAACTGGTTCACAGGGAGGCACATTACCCATCTTCACCTGAACAAAAGCAGGCTGAGATTAGTCAAAAATAGATCAAAACCGTCTATGATGATTGGGGGGGGGGGGAGGGGGCGGGGGGGGGGGGAGGAAGAACAAACTGGAAGAAGCTTCCAAGTATAGTACACGAACGAATTGTGCACCAACGAGAAGTCATTTTTTGACGTACCAGTCTTACTTCGTAATTTCTTTCTGCTCCAGTCATTTACGATTCTTTCGCCGTGGACAAGTTTTCAAGGTGTCATCCGGAAAACGACATGATTCAACCTAATTCATTGCCATTGTGTATGTTGCCTTACGAACCTCGAGAGATTATTTTAAAGAATATGAAAGAGCACAAGTGTAAGTGACATCCGGAGATAAATCTGTTGTTGGCAGTGTCGGCCGAGTCGATGTTTCACCTGGGCCATGGCGAAGCATAATCCAACAATTTTCCTTTTCATTTTTGCTCGGGTGCATATAGCATTGTGTGAATAAGCTGTTTCGCTCTCACTGCTGTGTGAGGCCACACGTGCACGAGCTGGCGCCTACGCCAAAAAAAAAAAAAAAGAAAAGAAAATGAGCTTTCAGATCTGCCTTGAACTAGTATTTTTCAAATGCAGGATTATGCCAAATGACAGGACGAACCGCTGCCAGGATCCTGGATGATCGGAAAGCCAAACGGAATCGGACTGATTTTGAAAATCTGCTGCTCAATGCCAAGACAATCGGATAGCCTGCCGAGGTCATCCATCAATGTCAGACGATGGAAGCGTGCATTTAGGTGAACCCGTGACTTCATAAGCTGACACAGCAGAACATTGTCCAAATCCTATTTCGCGTTGGTTTCTGGTGTAGGTCTATATTGGTTATCGTTAACCTGGTTTAGGAAACAAGGCTCCTGTAGCGAAAACAGACATAAACAATGAGATTTGTACCTGTCATCAATCCGTTGTTTAATGTAAACTGTTTAGGTTTATATGTGAGATTTTAAGTTTTGCATAACCAATGTTTAAGTTAAAGGCGCCGTTCCACATTTTCAACTACTGGATGCAGCACCGTAGATTCTTCGAGCAATATAAAGAAAATGTCGGTAAATTAAAAATGGAACAACACTATTCGCAGCAGCGCCGCGAATTTCCTGACTAAAACGAGACCACGTGACCCATATCAGCCTATTGGATAACGGAGAATCTGGAACGTGTATGCTGTGTTTAGATTATGGGCAACGCTATCGAAATAGTGAACAGACGCCATTATAGGACAGACAAAAGCATAAGAGCAAAAGTATACACTAAATGTAGGTAAGATTCGACAATCCTTTATTATCGATGTATATTTCATTGTGGTGACATCACCTGGTTTCGAATCATCCAACTCCTCACTGCACATAAAGCCCTTCCCGCTCAGCCTCCTCTGCATGGTCTTTAATGGAGTCTTGACTACAAATACGCAGCCTTCGTAGTAGGTCCTGAAAGTCTGTTTTATATTAACCAGAGATCGTTGGTTCGAAACTCAGTCATGTCATCTCAATGAGGCTAGTATTTTTAGTATATAGCTTTCGCTGTTGCACTGTTGTGTTTTCTTTACGCCTGTATAGGTTACAGTAATTTGTGTAAATTAATTTAAGTATTTAAAGGTTTACTTTAAAGGACATATCACCCTCGCAATCAAGCCTACTGTTAGGGTACGTTAGTTTACGTGGAATAAAAAGCCTTAATAGAGCTGTTACAAACTAAATACGTTAATGACAGAAAACTTAAATTTTCATGCAGTGTTGAGGCAACTTAAATGAGTTGAGTTAAGAGAATTCTAGTCTGCTAATGATTTCTTTTGTAGCTATTTTTGTCTATAGCATCATCATTCGATAGCACACTTCAGTAATATAACTGCAAACGAATTGAGTGGTCGATTGGAATTTTGTAGATTCAACTACGAATTAAGTTACTATTACGGTTAAAGTTTTATATTGAATCAGTATTTAATAATGTTGCGATTCAATTAAATAACAGCAAGGTAAACCAGTGGTCAGCCTGGATATTTTCGATTCAACATGAAACGTTAAATGGTTAAAAATAATAGTGTACGTGCGAAGAATAAAATAACATAAAAACTCCTAAATGAAATGAGAGGGGTGTAATTCGAAGTTCCTGGAATTAGGGGTTACGCGAATACTTTTCCAACGTAAACATTTTAACGTTACATATATAGCATTACGATATAGTTTGACAAACTTCGGCCTATGTACCAATTGGATAACTACAATCTGTGTCAGTAGTATATTTGATGGCCTCTCTCTTCTATAGTGTCCGCGGCCTATCAGAACGAACACAGATAATCGATTGTACGTTTTCAGTAGCAGAGTGCCTTGTATATATCCAAGATGGTTGTAAAAACAATGGCGGCCATCAATTAAAGCCACCCCATCCAGGAAGACGTAATCGCTCACAAAATACTTGCAGTACTCAAGATACACCTCGCACACAATAATCTATGCTGTGACTGCATAACTACTACACTAATAGCATCTATAGGCCCTTCATTCCAAAATAAATCGTTAAGGTAGTAAAAGGGAAGTCATCTTATATTCATCTCTTCAATCAGAAGTAAAGTAGAAATCTTTTTCCAAGAACAATAGAGCTACAAGTTAATAGTCTCAATTTTGGTAAATGGTGAAGAAGTGTGTGATGAATCGTAAATTTTCATTCTTTTTCCGTGTTTTTGTGATCCTTTTATATATTTTTTTTGTCGTAAAATATATATGTCTCGTTTTTCTTCCAAGACCTGTCTCAGTCGCACTGACGGACGGCCATTCGAAATGAAGGAAGAAGCTAAGTCGGATTGTGTGCCCCCAGTTTCCGGGGGGTAGAGAAGGGGTGTTAGTTGGGATGGGACGGGATCTTGGTCCTATAAGTCCCCTGTCTCGGGGGACACATTACGCAAGAAGCTTTCTTCTGATGACCTAGACTCATTTTCAACGTCAGACTTTTTAGTGTTGCTTCGGCAGCGGGTAAAAGGCGAGTGCCTGCTGGCGGGTGCTAGATTAAGGTCGCACGGCTCGAGGAGATTCTTAGCAACCCGGGGCCGTTGGCATTTCAATGGGGCTCGCCACTGACATCCATCTTAGTGAACGATGAGATCGGGAAACAAACTGAAGCTAGTGCGTTTCAAAGAAAAGCAAGCAGCGAGTGCGTTTGGCTGCTCCCTCCCTTATCCCCCCCCCCTCCTCCCCACCGTCCCTGACAGCTTTGTCAACGAACGAATAGTGTGTTGTGGTGGAGAGTGTGTACCGGGATGGTGCATTAGAAGAGCCTTTCTGGGACCTCGGGTTGGACATTAGTGGACGCAACCGCCATTTTTCTTTCCAATAATGCATTTGGTCCTGCAGTCCCAGCCACTTGTCTCGAAAGCTCCGGCCATTTTAGAGTTTGTACTAAGTAAAAAGAATGGTAAACCACAAAGAGTTAGGGATTCAGCATTAGTTTTATTTTTAAGACAGAGCTGACTTTAAACCGTAGTAGTATGGTGGTTGCGTTCGACATTTGACATATTTGGGGATAGTAAAAAGACGTTGATGCTTTCTAAGACACGAAACTGTTAAGTCCCAAGGCGCACGACGAATTTCGTAAAGCAGTTGACCCGAGCGCAGTTAAGAAACCATACGAATAAAGAGACGACTCGATGCTTGATTGCAATAGTTTATCTGAAGCACAAATTAAAACCTTAACGGGTTTAAAAAAATATTACAAGTCTGTCAACAAAGCTGAGTTTACAAGATGAAAGTCGCCATTTAGTCTAACCCTCAGCTTAACTGATAGGCTTTTAATGCATTCTTTAACTTCAAACCTATTAATTTTTGCTTCTGATGAAGACTAGGGAGATGAACAGTCGAAATATCAATTAATTTTTTTATCAGGCGACTCTACATCAAGTAAATTGTACCACATTTAATGTGCATGTTGAAGTTAAAAATAAAAGAAAAAAGAAAAAGGTGGATTACGTTGGTGCGACCAATATGTAAGCGCGCCAACACTATTTCGTCTTGGCGACTGTGGCAACAAGCTGAGTGCCAAACCTAGGATTATTAGGTGTTTGGGGGAGGATGTGACTTTCTAACAGATGGCATGCTTCATCGGTTGTACAACTCGCGTGAGAAGGCTTTCGGTGCGATTGCAGTGCGAGATTCAAAACAACGGAGAAAGCGTCAGCGGTCGAAAGCTTGACGGTTGGTGTTGAAACAGAAAAACCTCACTAGAGGGCCTCCGAGCTGCTGCCGTTTGGACTCGGTCTTGCAGGGAAGCCAGCGCAGCTGCCCCTCTTGGCTTACGCTCGGCAGTTCTATACGAGCTAGTCAAACCTCTTTCAAGACAAAATATCGTTTAGGGTTTAAATTCAGTGTGCGGTGCCATACGTTTCCTATGTTTTCTTTTCTAGTAATCCGTGGCAAACTGATCGTAGCCGATAACATTGGAACTAGTAGGTGGCCGTTAGAAAATCCCAGCAAGATAAGCCAGACGAGTATCGCTTCGTTGCCGCCATTTTTTCCCGCCGACTAATGCCAACTTTTTTAGGAGGACGCTGCTAGCACGCTAAATCGCTTCTCACACCAGTGATACATTCATCGCAGCGAATGACGCATCCTTCCCAACAACTAATATTCCTAGGCCAAACCTGAACAGTGCCTTTTATATAACGCATCTTATTGCCGTCTTGTTTGTCTCACAAGGCTTCCCAAGCGACATGCTACATCAGACAAAGAGTTGGAAAGCGCTGCCATCTCTTTCGAGAGGACCATAAAGGGTCCCTTTCGCAGCTACATCAGCATGTTCTTTACAAGCTATCCCAACATTGCCCGCAATCCAGCAGAAAATTACAAGCTTTCACTGGCCAGGCAAGCGGGGAAGCAGAATTTGGATTCGCTGTGTCAAGGGGTTCCGATGATTGTACGATACCAAGGACTCCACGGCACTCATGCAATCACTGAAGATGATAAAATGCGTGCCCTGAAGGTCAAGGCCAGACCAAGTACCAAAAGCACTCCCGAAAACACAGAATAGCTTGATGAAAGGCGATGGGCAATAGTCACCCCCTCATGCACACAAGCACAGGCCGCGCAAACTTCTGACTTCGACCCATCAATGAACAGCCGCCGATATCCGACGTACTGATAACATGGCTGCCGGAACTACTGCAAGTATCATGCGGGTGAAGTGGAAGATTTTGGTTGGACTGCCAGATGAAATGTGAAAATGCCAATTGGGATTTACCATGGAGCCACTGTCACCTTTCTCAAGACGTGGCGCATTTCAAAGGCCATCTCTCACCTTTACCCACTCCGAGTCAACCAATCCGCAAGTCTCATCCGAAAACCATAGTTCCGGTAAGACTGAATTGCATAGCACACAGTTGCACAGCGGCTGCTGGTGGATTGCCAAAGGAGGCTCCGCGGCTTCAACATAGAGGCTGACCACTGGAGATGTCCGAAAAGCCCCAGTCACCTAATGCAGGCTACTTTGGTGCACAGGGCCTAACGTCTGGATGTCTCTACAGTCTGAAGATAATGTGCACTGATAGTACACACCACGATGAATCAGCTCAGCTGCTACACAAATTGTGCACTGTCAGTACACATTTTGTGAATTTGTTCGTCAAAACGTTTACATGCCCAATTCGTATGAGGGCTAAGCTGGTACATATTCATGTGCATGTGTTGTCAGTGAACTGTGTTTTTAGACAGTAATTGTCAAACAGTTACCTACGTGGCTGAAAACTTACAAAGTGCGTGTTTATGGATTGTGCGCCGCGATTATGACTGAACCTAATTGAAGTACTAACTCATACAAAAACTAAAAATAAAAAAAAATTAAATTAGTCGACTTTTTCTATCCCGATAATGGCAGGGGTGGTCGACGTTGGTCTCGAACCTAGCACTTTTGGTACATGAATTCTACAACAGTTAATCGTTTTGGTGTATGGAAGAAGTCGCTAGCCTTCGCCCATACACTGGTGTATGTGCAAAATGACTGGTGTATATGTAAAATGACTAGCTTGCACATTTGAAACCAACAACATGACACCGTTAAAAGCCAATAACTGGGTTAACTAAGTGCTCGTCTAGATTCAGTATGAAAGGCAACCTATAGGAAATACCATGAGCGAATTTACGAGCAATTTTCGAGTAAAACGACGCTGCAGAATGTATTTTTACTGCACCGCTAAACGTAAAACAATAAAGCAAATGCCATACACAAGACCATGCCTAGAAATCTAGACCACTTGACGGTACCTCAAGGATGAAATACTTTGTACAGTATAATTTTAAGGTGGCCCGTTTGTGTATCATGAATATGGTAGTGGCTTAAATCGATCGGTTTCTGCATACTGTATACCTTCATCTTCAACAGAATGTTTTGTTATCTACATGCAGCTCACCATGCCTGTGTGACGGAATCCCTACAGCTTTCCGGATATAAGAGCTATGATGCTGTAAACCTTCAAGGCACAAATCTGCTAACATCCTCTAACTTACACGTATTTTCCTAGGCCAAACACCGCTGGTATAGACTACCATTGGATAGAATGAATCGAAGACTATTGAGAGTTAATCCTTTGGCTAACACAAACGTACGCATAGGATTGTTTGTTGAAGTGCCGTAGGTTCCCGGATTGGATATCGCATACACGTGGTTCAAAGATGAAGCCGCTAACCAATAGGCTGTAATTTCTTTCCTGTGCCCAGGTATGGACCCGTCATAAAACTCGGTTTTTGGATTTGGATTTAACTTTTTCCATTATTGCTTGGACGTTTGTCCTGGTACGCAAAAGGGGTTTACAGACCAATATGAATCCATGAAACTAAAATATGACCACTCGGGCCGTAATTTATCATTATAGGCTATTGCGGTATAAAGAAAACTGTTGCGTTAAAAGAAACTAGCTTGCTCATGTCATGGAAATATTGCACATATTTTTTTCCCACCATTATAACGTACATAGTGGTACGCAGCCACTAGAAAGGATTAGGTGAGGAAAAGTCGAAGAGGGTATCAAGAAATTGAGCCTTAACATGGTCAACATCATTAAAGATATGTGGCCACAACTAATTAGAATGGCTCACATCCAAACCTATTTAAGAATACTACCTTGCAGAATGTTTTTTCTTTAGCATCATTGCAGAAAAATAGAAAATTCACCATTCCAAACTTACTCATCCTTTGAACATTGATAATAACTATACGTTATACAGAATAGAAGCTACACTCTGGCACTCTGACACTCTTTAGTTACATTGAGCGGCTCCGAATCTTAAGGGATGATTCTTTTGAGGTGCGTAGACTGAAATGCGATTTGTCAACGAAGCAAGCAGTCTACATTAAAGACTGGCCTTGTGAGGATACGAGATACACTAATCTGAGAAAGAAATAAAAGACAACTGCCCCGACTGGGACTCGAACCCAGGACTTCCCGTTCGAGTCCCAGTCGGGGCAGTTGTCTTTTCTTTCTTTCTTCCTTGTGTATCGTGTATCCTCACAAGGCCAGTCTTTAATGCAGACTGCTTGCTTCGTTTACCCTATACCTTGTGATTTCTTCTTTACTGGCCATTAGTCACTTACACACTGTCTGTTGCATGACCTCTGCAACGTAAATTATGGTAGTTTTTTCTTATGTTCGTGAGGGGAGTAATACCAGAGGACATCCACTCAAGCTGGTTGTTCCAGGGTTTACGTCTAACTGCCCTAAGTACTTTATTTCTTCGCGAGTTATTAAAGTGTGGAATGCTCTTCCTTCCGAGGTTGTTATAGCGGTGAGCGTGATGGTGCTCAAGCGTAGACTGGCTGACCAACGGGAACGGCTTGTTAAGCACGTAAGATATTTAAAATTTGTTATTGCTGGTGATCACCTTTCTTTTTTTTCCTTTGGGCTAGTTTAAGTGGTCTTCTTTGGCCCTTCCATGTCCTGTTGCTGGTGCATGACAACAAATCAAATTATTATTATAAAAGTTACACTCCACAAATTATTGTTGTTCGACGTTACAAGCAGTCTTCGAACATGGGTGTTACTTTGGAGGAATGTATCTTCAGCACGACTGTGGAAATAAATATCTTGTATTTTTGTTTGTTGCCTTATTGTCTTGACAGAGCGTACGGTTAAACTTGTACAT
>JAHWFP010159525.1:0-13196 GCA_023313725.1 Lithobius niger | reverse complement strand
CGCGAATCAAACACGCACTCAAGATGGCGGCTGCTGAGAAGTCGCCCAATCCAGCCAGATCCATCTGTACGAAAAGTGATGTAAAATTGATTATACACGCAATCAAGATGGCAGCTGTTGATAAATCGCCGATCCAGCAAGATCCATCTTTACGAAAGGTGATGTAAAATTGATTATACACGCACTCAAGATGGCGGCTGCTGATAAATAGCCGATCCAGCCAGATGCAGCTCTATTAAGAGTTCTGTAAAATTGTTTCTACCTTTTCGCGTCCTCAGAACGTGCAATGGCGCACCTACTAATTTCGTTTGGACGGGGAGGGGAAAATGAAAATGTGTCTGAAAGCGAACACATTTTTAAAAATTTGTAAATTTTCAGTAATTTTTCAGAAGTCTAAGAAGCTTAAATTGATAAATTTTCTTAACGGCATTTAATTCTTTACTTATTTGTTCAGTTTCAATGTAAATAATTTTTTACTTTTTTGGGGGGTGGGGGGGGCGGGGGTGGAGGTGAGAACACAGTGGGCTCGACGAATGAATTTGGGTTGTTGAAAGCCGTGTTATATAAACCAATGTTACCCAACTTGAACGGGGCCTCCTTATTCCAGTAGAAAAAAATATAGGTTTTTTTGCTCAGTTTAAATGTTGTTAATCTCGGGTATTGGCAGGGGCAAACGCTCCCCCCCCCCCAAACTTTTGTTCCCCTCTGGGTGCACTACTGAGAACGTGTGCTCTTTTTTTTGGCTTGACGTACTGTAGGAATCATCTGTGCACGTTCAAAGTAGATTTTTCCCACCTTTCGTCTGTCTAATAATCGGAAGTCATTTCGAAACTGATCAACTACTAAATCCAACGCCGTAGCTTTTGCCTTTGCCGCTAGTGGCGCTGGTTACCAATTTGGCGATGTATTTTAAGAGTTCCATGTTCCCTTTTAGGAACAGCTGTGCCTCATTGTGAATGAGTGGTAGCTTCCATTTCGTCATGAAGTTTGGGCCTTTGGCCACCCTGAATGGAGGGAAGAGTAGTTAGTTCGTACATTTCTACTCTGCTACGTGGTTAATCTGCTAACTTTATCGCATACGAGCATGCAGAAAGGTGTGGAAAGGGTGACGGTTGTGACCACTAACATCCATCCTGAATATTAAAAATTGAAATAAGCATGAAATTGGGAAAAGAGCAAAATCAAACACAGGTGCTCCTTCATGTAAAAAAAACCCATCTAAAAATTTTAAAAATAAAATACCATAAAACATGAAATGAACGGAGGGAAAGAGGAAAGTCAAAGCATATCCTGCTTCTTGTAAAACCCAAGAAACAAACTGTTTTCACCTTTAGATGCAGCCTCCAAAAATAAGTTAAAAGGACTAAAAAAAAAACCGGAAGTATGAAGCGGAAGTGGCGTACAAGTGACCGGAAGAGGCCGATAAGTGAGCCCACTATATATGGAATTGTACCAGACAGAGACAAACGATTTTCTCCATTAGATTCAGTGTCTAAAAAATAGTTAAAAGGACTAAAAAAAAAACCGGAAATATGAAGCGGAAGCGGCCAACAAATGACCGCAAGGGGCCAAGTGAGCCCCATCATCTATGGAAAGGTGCCAGATACAGAAAAACTGTTTTCACCATTACATTCACCGTCCAGAAAATCAGTTAAAATTAATTTAAAAAAAAACCAGCAGTGTGAAGCGGAAGTAGTCCACAAGTGGCCAGAAGTGGGCGACAAGTAAGCCATCATCTATGGAACGGATAGAGACAAACGGTTTTCACCGTTAGATTCGTCGTCTAAAAATTAGTTTAAAAAAATAACTAATAATAATAAAAATAATAATAAAAAAAAAATGGAAGTATGAAGCGGAAGTGTGGCCCGAAAGTGGCGGAAGTGTACAGAAGACTAGATGTGACTAGGTAGTCGCTGTAGGCGTTTGTTTTGGTTTTGCGCTACCGCTAGCTTCCAGCTTAAAACAGTACCAATCATTCAGAATTTATGCGATTATACCTATCAGGAGAGCCTGTCATTACATCTAGGTTGAATTTTATGCATTACTAACTTGACTATTTTTAAGCAGTTTTACAGTAACTACTTCCTGCTATCTGTTTCTACATTTACATTAAAGAACTAATCTCAGGATAGTTATTGGTAAACGATTACAATTTAGAATGCAACACGCAATAGCACCCTCTCTTCACCAGTTTTCGAAATGCGCCGTCGTTAACGTAAAAATTTTCATTTTTCAACTTTTAATTGTTTAAGTGTGGTAGGTTAGGCACAGTTTCTGTGTACCAAACTACACGAAAATTGGTTCAGCAGTTGTTTCTTGGAAAAGGAGAAGCACTAGAGGCCCCGAAACGTTCCTAAAAAATTGAAACTTGAATTTAAAACTGAACAAGGATGGTAGGAGACGGAAGAGAGGGGAGGGGTAGAAATCAACATTTCCATCAAAGAAGCAGCTGGACACCTTTCCTCCCCCGCCTCACCAAAGGCCACTCCCCTCCCACTCACCACTTGGGTGTGCGGGCCATCTTACAGTCCAAAAACACAAACACCTTTTATATAACCCTTCAGCTCTGATGGCAACATCATTATTAACAACTACAACACACAACATTCGGATTGCAATATCTATCGTCATTACGTACACAGACAATCACATGGAACTGTTTCCCCCACGTGTGGTTTCAAGTCTTGAATTGGAAACGTCCTCCCGACCTGTCCGTCCAATGTTTTTACGAAGATGGTACACACCCATCTCAACCTTTATGCCACCACAAGACGAAGAAATTTCCCTGTGGTTCGGGCTTGATGGACAGGAGGAAGGTCTCATGGTGGGCAGGGTAAGCGATTTTAACATGCTGAATAATACAAACACGAACCATGATAATAATGGCATATAGTTTTCCTGCTCTTAGCTCAGCAAGAACAACAAGCTTTTCAAGTTTCAAGACTTCGGGCCATAATGTTAATTAACTCTTCGCATCCCAAACGCAACCTCAAACGTATTAGGGTTCCACAAGGTCAGAAGACTCAAAAATTTAATTTAATGACAGGGCTCGTTTGGTCAGCAACTTATCTAGAGGCCTGTCGTTCCTTATACACGTCTGCGAAGGACTAAACGCGCATACAAGGAAAAAGAAAACGGTTTGTCGAAATCCAAACGGTGCTTATAATAATTGAGTTGCTTCAAGGATGTCAGGAATCCACTGGTAACTGAAGAAACTGATTTAAATAGTGAAGCTTTTCAATGGATTTTCGAATCCTAAGAGGAAAAGTTACAGTGCAAGGGCGTCCATTTTTTCTTTACGCCATAGGGGTGACGGAGACAACGAGGCAAATCTAACTGAAAATTATCCCTATTCATCAGTTGACTCATCATGTTATGCGATAGTTTTTAAATCAATACTTGAAACACGTACACGAAGGCAGGCATCCATCCCTCTCTGTTGCTTCTTTATCAGGTTTAAATACATGCAGATGCAGAGACCTATTTACGTTGCCTTTTGGACTTAAATGCCTGAGCGGGGAATAGAAACCACGGCCTTTGAAACCAAACACCTAGGTTACCGCTGAGCCATCAGGAAGTGCACTGTGACGTCACGAGTGTGGGAAAGAGGGATAACTGTTCGGCACCCTCTGTGTACTGTTACGACTGCTATGCGTTTTAGCCTATTGCCTTGAACGGAAAGTGTCATGGAATTGAAGCCGTCGCAAATACACCAAGATACAGTGTGTTGCGAAAGTAGGGAGTAGCCTAAGGGAGTAAGAGTATTTTTTATTTTTCAGTTTTTATTTTTGATTTATTTTTTGATTTTTGATTTTTCAGTTTCGCTTGATAAAGGGTCGCATGTTGACCCGAGACTTTGTGAAACGTTGTCTACATTTGTTGCACCTTTCAGGCTTTTATTCATGGGAGTAATGGTACGGGTCTAAATATTTAACTCCGGATGAAGCAGGGGGGGGGGGGGGAATGGTTAGATGAATAAATAACTGGGGCAAAACTACGTCGTAGCTAACATAAAGGGATGGCAAAGACATAATTGGAGAAAAGAAGCCGCATTGGATGTCCTCGACTGCGTCATAAGCTGAACGAACACACGTGACAGCGAAATAAACCAAAAACTAAACTACAACGAAATCTGTCCTTCAAAAAACAGCAACGTAACGATCGCCCTTAACAGACTTGACCGGCGTAGATTACGTGTTCTTACCTACCTGGATGTAAATACTGGAGCTCACAAATGATTTATTGAGAATTAATATTGTCCAACTATTGTCAAACGTCGTTACTCACTGCTACAGTAGCGCATTGCTAGCGAGTTGTGGGCACAATAGTCACTCTGTGCTACAAACTAGTGAGTTTTGAGTACAATACAGTCACACGCAATGTATATCTATCTGCACAGGACAGCAGAAAACGGTTGATCGGCTCATCTTACACTCCATCCACACGATGCAGTGTCCTATTATATTCAACCGATTGGTATTACCAATGCACAACAACCTGTAGAAGCTAACGCATAAACTGCGTGAAGTCGTTATTTCCACTGCCCGTGTTTCTTGCACTGACCCTCACTGTGTAAGAGAGCTCGATTAAACTGCGTCAAGATTGTGCTTGCGGATTTTCGCAGTT
Organism: Lithobius niger; assembly: GCA_023313725.1. NCBI lineage: Eukaryota > Metazoa > Arthropoda > Chilopoda > Lithobiomorpha > Lithobiidae > Lithobius > Lithobius niger. The sequence goes on along the minus strand of JAHWFP010159525.1, from coordinate 8,570 downwards.
TGCTGCTATAGTTTTGTTTCGCATTTACTTTAGAGGTCGACCGAATTTCGGTTTCGGTTTCAGTTTCGGCACCGAAACCGTCAAATGTTTGGTTCTGGTTTCGGCCAAAAACGTTATAGGTCAGTTTCGGTCGGAACCGAATAACTATAAGTTTCGGTTATGGTTTCGGTTTCGGTGAATCCTATGCTGTAGTTTCGGTAAAACCGAAACCAATTCCCCTCCTGGCTGTAGCCAATTTCCACGTAGTCTAACTAGGCCCAGGGGAACCGACATCCAGATCCTGCTTTATTCTGCCATGCCCATCAATAATAAATACATTTTTTCAATCCATATTTAATCATATTTATAATGGCATCGTTGCACTGCAGGGAATTTATGCTTTTATTCGGCCTTTATTTACGTTTTCAAGCAAGGCTTATACTCATTGAATCAAACTCTTTTCTGGTACTCTGGATCTCCCTTACTGACACGAGTTAATCGTTTTAAAAAAACCATACACTCATGATTTAATGATTTTATCCTTACTTTTTGTCTAATTATTAAAGTGATATTATTAATGTTAGGTTTTGGTTCCAGTTTCGGTAGTGGTTTCGGTTTCGGCCGAAATAGATTTAATGGTTTCGGTAGTGGTTTCGGTTTGGGCCGAAATTGAAAAACTTGGTTTCGGTCGACCACTAATTTACTTTGCAGACGACTCACCTGTACGACGACAAGTATTCCTCCGCACTGGCAGTAGAAGTACGTTCGAGATCAGAAATATGCCTAGTAATTAATCTTCAAGGTGTTAGCCATTTTTTCATAAAATAAAGAAGAAATGAAATATTCGTAATTTATGAATTCATGCGTAAACTTTAAGAGGGCCTATTTCTTCTGGTGGCAGCAACAGAATCATTTTTACGTCGAAGTGATTCCCAGAAAGCAATTCCTGGAATAAGCTATAGTAAAACTAGACAAAAAATGTACAAGACTAAATGTTTGAGCCAGTAGCTTGAATGCTTTGTTATTGTGAATCTCAGAAGAGATAAAATTGTAAACTATAACCGTTGGTCACGTGACTAACAAAATTATGATTCCATGATGAATGCTTGGTAATGATAGCAATTTGCTGGTTTTTTGGCACGTTTTAAAACAGTTGCTCGTTCTCTAACTTATGATTAAGCACAAATTTGTACGGTTATGTTTAAAATTAAATAATTGCTTAAAAAAATTCATTGTAGATGAAGCCAGGGTCATTTGGAGGTTACAGCATGTACACTTATTATAAGTATAGATCAGTGGTCATCATTTCCGGTAAAATGGCACTTACACCATTTGTTTTGACGTATCACCTTTACATAGTGCGCAGTTATTGTGTTCGTCTTTATTTTTAGAAGTTTTCATTTGGGAAAAGCCCCCGACGAAGGTTAAAAAAATCTAATTATTCCCGAATTAAAGTACTTGGCAAAAGCGCCGTAGGGATAGTTTTGACACATGTCAACAATGTTTAGGATGCGTAGAACACTGTGTAATAAACGTAAGCCTTACAATTTATTCACTTACGGTTCAAGGTGAGCCATCTCAAGCGCTGGTGATACAAGCCGTCAAACGTGCTGAATTTGTTTCTAGAAAAATCAATTAGCTGTAAAAAAAAAAATAATAATAGTAACTAAATGTTACAGGTTTCACGCAGCACGTTGAAGTTTGCAAAACGTGATGAGGCTATCCCATTTCTCTTCCACGTTTTTATAACACTGATTTCTGCAGTTTAATCCCGACTAACAACAACAACATATCCTCTTAAAAATTTCCAATTTAGGATTTAAGGCACTCGAGAGTTTCGCTTTTCTGTAATGCTCCAATTGCAGCCGAGCGTGTGACGATTGTTAAATTGTTTCACGGGTCGAAATTTGAGAGAGAACACGGCATGGATTTCATTAAACAAACGATGAACCATCCAAAATTGCCAGCGAACCCGAGTGAACTGAAAACTAACATGTGTGCAGTCATCAACAATAATTACCAAAGAAACTCACTCGTGTCATTGATAATTTTGTTGTCAGTCTCAGGGAATGGAAGAACAAAAGAAGAGGCCATATTGAACATGTTCTTCATTACAAATAATTCAAAAGCAACTTCAAAAACGGGCGAAACGGGAGTTCACCTTTTTTTTTACTATAGCTTCTATCTATAGTCTCCGCCAAGAAAGAAGTCCAATGCGTTTCAAAACAGGGGTATGCATTGTGCATTCCGGCTGCGTCGTTTACCTTGCAGATATCCGCCATGGCTAAGCAGCCAACGTGTGCTCATATACTAAAGCTGCTAGGGCCATAATTTGGGCTAATCATGCACATCGAGCAAAAAGCTTGAAATCTGACATACAAGTAATTCTTAGTAATACAAATAGAAATAGATTCTCCTTGACTCGCGAAATACTAAAAAACCTTCCAAATAACACCCCTAGCTTGACTGTGGAGAGTTTACTCTTTCTTGTTGACACGAACTTGATCGGAAAGCGACGCCATTGTTGTTGGTCTAATAGCGTTGCCACGACGACGCAGTTATAGAGTATAGAGGCAAGGCGCACTTTTTTCCATGAAAGATTAGTAGTCATAAAATGACCATATAAGGAAAGTCTTCTTTCCTGGCGGATAGTATAGCTTCGTGATAGTTTGTTACCAGTTTCTTCCCAGCTTAATTCTCGGCTTAATTTATTAATTTACTGCTAGTTTTAAAGTAGTTTCGTACTCATTTCGTACTACTAAATAGCTCCTTGCTACGTCACGCTACACAGTTACGACATTAAAACAACTTTTAAAACGGGTCTCCCCATTCAACTCTGCAGTTACTCCAGTAGCTGGCGTGTTCTTGTCCGACGGCGCCAATTAGGCAGCCAAATTGCAAGACATCGTTGTAGATGAGAGGTGATAGGGTAGCCCCTCCCCCTCTTTTAACGATAACCCCACCCCCTCGATACACAACCTTCCATGCTACTCGGCTACTACTACACAGGACCATTTCATTTGGATGGCAACCGCAAAGAGAAAAACTGAAGAAGAAAAAAAAAGAAAAATAGTCGCAAGAGAAAGAGAATGAATATGAAAAAAAAAAAAACTGAAACTTGTCAGTGTCGTCTTCGTGTCCACCAAAAGCCTCGGGCTGATTTGAACTTCACCCAAGAGTGGCCAAGCGAACACAAATAACGCGACAAATGAAGAGAAAGAAAGACGGAACGAACGACTCAAGGTGTACATGACTTCAGGGCATTAAATTGCAGACATCATCGTCGCCATTAAATTCTAATTTCGTCAGTTCAGATTTCGAAACAAAAAAAAAAAGGGAAGGGAGTAAACATTGCAAGACCTTGAATGGAGGTTTAGGACGGTTTGGGGACTGGCGGATCTGCCACAGATTAGAAAGTTCAGGACCCACTATTGTCATAAAATTCATAAAATTTTCTTTCGATTTTATCGAAATGTCGTAAAACTTTCACAACCTTTGGTTTTGTGTCATAAATACCATAAAACAACGGAAACTTTCTAGAAAATTGCTGTAAAAAAATCACACTATAGTGTGCGCAGCGTATCTCGAGTCCTACAGGTATTTTATGAGCGGCTACGTCTTCCTGGAGGAAGCGGCTTTAATCGACGGCCGCCATTGTTTTTGTAACCATCTTGGATATCAACAAGGCACTCTGCTACCAAAAATATACAATCTATTATCTGTGTTCGTTCTGGGGCGAACTCAAGATAGGCCGCGGACACTATAAGAGGACAAACCTTTATAACAAGCGGCCTATTCAATTTCTAAAAATGCCTTGGTCTCTGGAGGAACAAATGTCCACCGTTCCCCCCATCTTGCAATGTTTAGCAGGTTTTGAAGACTAACTTCTGTTGTTGCATTTCTAAAAAAAAAAGGCTGGGATACAAACAAAAAGCACACCTTTGAATGCTTTCAAAAATATGTGTTAAACCGGCCTTTTCTTTCATCGAAAATGTGGCGCATTTCCGAACATTTGGAAATCATTTGACTATACACTATCATCCACAGGTAGCCCGAGTAGCCATAAGTGTAACGCCTAGTTTGGGGTGAGGGGATGAGACAGATTGTTTTGGGCCCTAGATTTGTTTTCAGAAACCTTGGAAAGTGTCATGGAAAGTCAAATTTTCATTTTATCCAATCCCCTTCCCCGCCCACCCCCAACACCACGTCACCAATTATGTTAAAATGTCAGTGGGCCCCATTGTACCTTCAACCTAGGACTAATTATACATATGGTGACATACAGTAAAGTACCAACATACTACTGTATAGTCCTTAGCACTGGAGAGGAGGGCGGTAAATGGCCCGGATATTAACTCTTATGCCCTAGCCAACTGTTCATATGAACGTTACAACAAGGAATTACGCCATACGAATGCAACAATAGTTAGAGTGCAAGTCTGCCGTGGCTTTATTGGTCCCGAAACACCCCTTTCAGTATTTGTCTATATAAATGTTAACTATAAACGGTAGTTCAACGGCACGGTGATTTACACACGGAACAAAGAATTACTTAAAAACAAAACCAAAAAAGCATAATTAATGCTTTACCGCGTAAACGTGAAAACGGTTTTATTTCAGTTTGTACAACTCTTCCATTGTTGTAGCCGTGCCTCTTCGTGAAGATGCAAGACTGCAACAATGAAATCATTGTTGGATTAGAGTGTCGTGCATTCTTACTACCATGGAGACGTGCACGCTGTACCTTGCAGTCTTACTACCATGAAGACTGCACGCCACGGAATTCAAATAAAAAGCAAAGATTATTAACAACTACCTGAGGCTGCTGGCGAATCAGCAGCGTACGAAACACATTCACCTTCCACATTTAAAGGAATTTGAGACAGCAACACATCTGTATCTGAATCATCAAACAAGTCGTCGGCTATGTTGGCCACCGCCAATGTATAGCCACAATGGAGTCGACTTTCAGGAATTTGAGACTGAACGCGACTCGCAACAATGGTCTCGTTGTACAAGTGTGTTAGACAACGTTGTTCGGCAACAATGCGGTAAGAAAATGTCTTACCGCATTGTTACCGAACGCCGTTGTCAAACTGATACGAAACCATTACAGAAGGATGCCGCAGTTTTGAATTTTATGAATGAATGATCTGCTGGCGTACGTATGGTAGTAGTTTCACACCCCGACTGTTTAAAAACTCAGTCGGTTTATAGACGTAGTAACTCGACACTTCGCTTCAAATTCTTCAGTCTGGTGAAGCATGGTTCAGACAATTTTTTTAATTCTGAATTTCCCTGACATTTCCAGGTTTCCCAGGTGCACCCAATGGCTATTTCCAGGTGTTTACAAAATGTTTAGTTAGGAAAACTGGCAGTAGATAATGTTTTTATTAATATTTGTACGAAAATAATCCAACATCCCAGAAAATAGCTGTTTAGAGTTTAGACCAGACGGGATTAAACGCATTTTCCTCACAGATATTGGCACTAGCCTAAGATAAGGTTTAGTGAAGTTATGTTTAAAATACTTGAACATATTAAAGCATAAATTAAAATATTTGCTACTAGCCTAGGATTTTGTTTCTGATCTCCTAATTCAATGGAACTTATATAGATCAAATTTCAAATTTCCGTCTTTTCCCTGATTTTGAAACATTTTTTTTTGTTTTCCGTGAAATGTCCCTGAGATTTTGGCTATATTTTCATTTTCCCTGAGATTTTGGCTATATTTTCATTTTCCCTGAGATTTTGGCTATATTTTCATTTTCCCTGAGATTTTGACTGTATTTTCATTTTCCCTGAAATTTTGGCTATATTTTCATTTTCCCTGAGATTCCCTGAGATTTTCATATTGGCCCTTCAAATATCCACCTTAATTACTCTATCTCTGGCTGCCCATTGTAAAAGAATTGGGCGTTTGGTTTGACATTGACCTAAAATTTGCTTCTCGCTGCTGTAATGTCGTTGAGAAGGCAAGACAGAGGAGCTGCTATTGTGAGGAGATGTTCTGTGCCTGGGGATAGCAGGACTTTATACAGGGCCTCTTGTGTCTTTGTGAGACCAATTCTGGAGTATGCCAGTCCGGTCTGGTCGCCTCATCTTGGAAAGGATGTGGTCTTGATCGAGTCTGTGCAGCGTGCTTTCACTAAACGTTTACCTGGGTTGGCTGGAACAACTATACGGAGCGACTAAGGTTTTTGAGGGCGGACTCACTGGAATCTCGCCGACTTAAGTGCGATGGGGCTCTTACATATTATCTTTTATGTAACCGCTATGATTTTAACTGTGGTCGTTTTTTCTCTCCATTCGTACTGTGAGCAAGACTAGGGGACACTCCCTTAAAACGGCGCTACGGCCTTTTTCACGAGACTGTAGTAGCAAAAGTATGGAACGCACTACCGAGAGATGTGGTTATGGCATCTTCCTTGTTTGTCTTTAAGAGGTGGTTGGCTGAAGTAGATAATGTACTTTCTTGGTTTGTAAAATATGTTTGAACCCAGTACCATTTTTACTTGGCAGGGTGTCAGTTGCCCTCACCGGCCCTTCCTTGACCTGTTGCTGTTCTATGCAACAACCATCTTTATTATAATATCGGAGGCCGGCTAAAAGGGAAGCCTAAAGGAAAGCCTGAAGGGAAAACCACTTCTCCCCTCCTCGCATTGAAAATGCACTCTCCTACTCTACCTGCAGCCAAAAAGGAGCCGGGCATGAGTGGTCGATCAATCTGACAAGTCGTCGGGAAAATGTCCCGGGAAAATGTCCCGGAAAATGTGTCCCGGGAAATGTGACCGGCCCCGTGCATAGCACGGGCTTCCTCTAGTTATTATTACAAAACTCTGCCCCGAAAATCGACTCAACGGGAGAACGTTGAGCTCTTACATCCCTAGAACTATTGGCCGCATCAACATAAAAAGAAAAAATTTATAGCCCGTCATGATTGGTTGTGTGGTGCATACGGATCACACACTGTATGTCTTATTGACAAAACAAAGACAAAAATCCAAAAGGTTATGATTGGTGCCGTATGTGCGGTTGCATATAATACCCACACTGTTCGCCCACTAAGCAAAGTTCTGGTCATTAGTTACACCTACAGAGACACCTACACTGTGACCTTACGAACAAAACAGTGACAAAGTCACAGACATCGTGACTAGTGTTGTGTGGCACATTTAGTACCCATAGTGTTCGCCCACAAAACAAAGGTTATAGCCAGTCATTAGTGGTACTGTGGGGTACCTACGGCTCCCACATCCTTGGTCACGACAAAACAAAAGACAGAAGTCACAGACGTTCGTAAGTGGTGCTGCGCGAATAGCATCGGCTCCCGCATAAACAATACAACGTCGCAGCGTTCTCACTTAAGCTTTCTCACTTTAGCCGATCGTGTCTTTGGCTGGGGATACAGTATCGTCTTGAAAAAAAAAACAATCCTTGGACCACGGGATTCCCTCCAAACATGCAATTTAATAGATACAATTTTCAGTTCTGTACTAGAACCTTCTTCAGTAAAAAGCAAGAACCAGAACACAGTGCATACCCGAGTAAGGGCACGTTTAGGCAACCACTCGCTTTTGCATTCTCGAACCTAGTAGCTAGAAATCACCTCAAATTCCAACATGGCGGCGGTTTTATGTCTGCCGCCTCGCAACGAAAACAGCAAATAACGTGAGTTCAGAAGCGTTTGGGAAAATTGTTTCGTCATGAGGAATTCTTTATATTATTGGCACGGATTATGAGACTGCAAGTATTTACTCAAACGATGTCGGATTTAGCTAATCCATTTAGCGTTGTTACCATGGCAATGTCACCTTTGCCATCGCGATTGAGTTCTAGCTGCGAGAATGCAAAGGCGAGTCGCTGCGTGAACGCGCCCTAAGCCAACTTCACACTATACAGCAAATCATATTTGCAATTCATAGACACCAAATCTAGACACCAAACCTAGACACCAAAAAATATTATTTGCTGTATCGGTGCGTGGTTGGCTTTCTCGGGTACGTATCATGTTCTTCTTTTCGCTTTTTACTAAAGAAGGCTCTGTTATAGAACTGTACATTTTATATATTAAATTGCGTGTTTGGAGGGAATCCAGAGGTCCAAGGATTGTTTTTTTTTTTTTACTCTACCCAACCCTCGTCTGAAGTTTTTGAAAGCATCTTGTCTGGTCGTGTATCCGAGCCTTGTAATCACCAATTCACCAATGGAAGTTTGCGAAATTGGCTAAGTGATCTATTTTTCCAATCACATTAAAAAAAAAACATAATGAAATTCTCTAACAAGTAAGGCATTGTAGAGGCAGGCAAAGATTAGTTGACCACGTGGACGGTCAAATTGTTTTTATTTTTTTTTGGTTTTGTTTCTCGTATAGATACCACACCATTTCCATACCATACTCCCTCGCCTTCGGCACCGCCTTATCACCACAAATCTTTTCGAATACTCATTTGCCTGCGAATATTTCAGCGCCCAGCTGTGCTCAGGCTGATAAACAGATAACTCATTACCTTGATTAAGGCCCCATCAATGCCTTCTTTTCCACCTTTTACAAAGTGGCCAGCGCATGACAAGAAGAAGAAGAAGAAGAA
>JAHWFP010159523.1:0-16041 GCA_023313725.1 Lithobius niger | reverse complement strand
TGCTTTTTGACTGTTATTATTTTGTCAAAGGGAGAACAATTTGATGTGAAAGACTTGTAAGTATCTAACACTTTCTTAAAATAAAGTTAACCACATATTTCTTAACATATTTTTTCATCTTCTCTTTGCCCAATATTAAGTATTCTGGCTGCTTGCAAATTGGACTAAACTAAACCTTTGGTTGCTTGTCTCACTGGTTTTCAGCTGGTTGGTCCCTCCTAATAAAACTTACAAGAAAATTATTAAAATTATTATATTTCTCAATATTGTATTGCACTTTTTTCTTCATTACATACAAACTTATTGGTTTACGAATAATTAAAGTTTGCTTTCAGGAACGCACATCTTGGTTTCGTGGGTTTATAATAGTACACGCTGTTAGTGCAAAAACATTTTAGTTCCGGCAACAAGCTGCATATTGCACATGGAAGCTGCTCACATGTTGTAGTTTCCAAATCCGCCAGAAGACATTCCCGGAAGTGACGACGTATAACCGTGATGACGTCATCAAATGGCCACTACGTGATATAGTAAATCTCTATTATCTCCGGAAGTAATTGATCAATCCTATCGTGCGACTTATTGTTGGAAAGATAATTTAATTTGCTAAAGGAAATGCCTGAACACTATATGCCATAAATCCGTTAGTATTGGTTTATCTGATGAAAAACATAATATGACTGCTGTGCGATATACTAATTCTCGATTATCTCCGGATCAATCTTTTCGTGCGAACTATCGTTGGAAAGGTAATTTAATTTACTAAAAGAAATGCCGGAACAATGTACGCTGTAAATCTATTGTTTCTGCGTAATTTGAAGGAAAGAACACTATGACGTCCTCAAAATGGCGACCATGCAATATACTAAATCTCGTGTATCTCTGGAACTTATTGATCAATCTTATCTGGCGACCTATCGTTGGAAAAATAATTTAATCTTCTAAAACAAATGAATTAACAATGTATCCCATAAATATTTTAGTTTTTGTTTGATGTGAAGGAAAACATAATGTGCATGTAATTATTGCTGCTTTATTTAAGCGCCCTTTGCTCATCCTGGACCAAGACTATCGCAACAGAAAAAGTTCCAAGAAGACGCCACCAGGGCCTTCATCGGCTCCATCGGGCTCTCCTTCCCACGGTCCTACACCTCCTGTTCCTTCGGGCTCTCCAACCGTGGACTAGCCTATCATGTCGTCTCCTTCCTCTTCTCACAAGAAGTATAAATCAACGACTGGTGTTCCAACTAAAAATAAGGCACCGATACGTAAACGTAGTTCGACATCTCCACCCTCTGCTCAGTGGCACATCTGCCCCTATGCTTCCACCAACGGTTCCTCCTGTCACATTGACGGATACTCAGCCAGTAGTTCCACCTGCTACAACCGTCCCTTCAAGGCCACTTTTCTCCTTTTCCTTCCTCAAAAACCATTCGTACTGCCATTATTCGTGGATTACAACTATCAGATGATGACTTAGCTCACCTGAATGTTAACATTGCATACCTTCTAACCATGGCTCGATCCTATGCGGTCGAACTCAACAATCTTTGAGCTACCACTACCAACTCCGAGCTTCGAATACGACGACGGCCATCGAAGTAGACCACTTGCACAAGAAAACTACAAATTTGAAAACAGAGGACATTCTGCATAAACATAAGTTTTGCTGGTTATCCTCGTTGCCCTCGACACCTCTTTGGCGCACACAGCACTGTGAGAAGTCCAAGGCACATCGTTCACCATATGGCCCGTGCTTTTCAAAAAACCGATCCGCTCGTCCACGCCCCGTGGTTCTCAAGGCACCACAACAAGCGGTCCCCTCTTCTCAAAAATCCGGGTTACAGGAGTCACCGGTCCCTCCACACATTGGCCTGGTCATACCAATATCTCGTTCTGCTCGTCCACAGCCACCGCCCACTGCGCACCAAGCTCCGCCATCTGTGAACTCTCAATCTGTCCATCCAGCTGTTGACCACATCTTGCTTCCTGGTCCACGGCATCATCGTTGGCTGACTTTCGCAACCTCAGTGCCTATTGCATTTGGCAGTTCGACAATACTAGTACATTTATTTCAGTGTTTTCCGGGATCGCTCACTGCTTGGATGTGTCCACTAGGCAACTACCTTGTGCTGCTAGTCGCCAGTTGGCTAAAGGGGTCGCCTTGACTCTTTCCTACGAAAGTCTCATTTATGTCCTACCGGTCACACACTGCTATTTGTGTTCATTTTTAACCTCTTGGACTATTGCCACAGATCCAAGTGTCGTTCTCAGCCTACTGTTACCGTGTGCTAAATTTCTGGGCTCCCTGCGGTCCCCGGCGCCTCAAATCTTCAACCGTTAGGTCTCCTGCTTATACTACTGTGATTCCGGTTCCTCAACATACGTACCTTTGGATGTTTTATTTGTATCTACACTATGACTTCCTCCTTCGTTCATCATTGCTGACACGAAATAGCTTCAGCAAATTCCATTCTTTACACTGTGAACTTCTGCAAACTGTTAATAGTACCTCACCTATCCTGGATTGCAGACCGTGCTGCGACTTTGCGCCCACGGCGGGCTTCATTATCGCCTAGGCTTTCCGACATGATCCTTCGGGACCTCTCTTTTTTTGCGCTTTTCCCGGTCCTTTGCTATACCACGGAAGATGCCACACCTTAACCCCTCCAACTTCTTCCCACACCCTCGAGGTAACATTAACTAGTTTTTATATGTAGTTTTCCTTACTCTCGCCCAGAACACGTAAGGCATCCATTAGTTTATTTCACTCGTAACGTATAGCGCCTCATCTTTGTCTTTTGACCGGGCACCCATATTTGCTCCTCGATGAATCGCCTCCCCCCCTCTGGGTTGACGTTCATTTCTTTTTCTGTCAGCGAGCCCTCCACCACACTTCTTTACCAGGGACTCCGGCCTATGCCCTTCTGGTTCCCTACGGGCTCTCCTCATGCTGATCACCAGTCACACGAGCGCCTGCGCCTGTAACCTAGACCCCACGGTCCTCCCTCGTGGCTGCTCCATTATTTTACGGCCCCGAGACCAGGATTCTCTCTACCGCATCTTCAGATGTACACACTAATGGATGTCTTGCAGTTCACAGGGTCAGTTGACTCTGGGGGTCCGGCTCGTAGCGCGGGTGCTTGTTAACCTTGGTCCCACCTGCTTATATGCTAGAAAAAGACAGGTGATGTATATTATCGTCGGCAATAAAAACAATAAAATACCAGGGTGAGGCCTGGTTGATTATTTTTTTACCTTAGCGAAAACATAACATTACCTCTACCTGCCCAGCCTCCCCTCTAAGTTACCGAGGTTTTGGCTTGGAGCAAGAAAGATGAAGCATGGTCCAACTCGAATGCTTTTATAGAATGCCTGCACCGTGCATATGCAGAAGGTAGAGCTACGAGCCCGGCAGGGAAGCCAACAAGTTTCGCTAGAGACATGAGCTTCAAAAGGGAGGACATGTTAGAAAAAGACAGGTAATGTATTTTTTCGTTCAGGCAACAAAAACAAAAATCGACAATGCCTCACCCTGGTATTTTAATGTTTTTAGTGCACTGTCTATCATGTTTAATTGACTACTGTGTTTATTTCCACGCAGTGTTTTAAGACACAAACTCACTGTGTTACGTTAGGAATTTTCACCGTAACGGCATTGTTCCCATCGTCTGTCATTAGGCCACAGACGCCGCCATTTTCTCACACCTAGGAGGCCGTTGAGTCCTTGTCTTTTCTTGTAAAAAAAAAATATAAATTTTTTATTTGGCCGGCTGAAAATTGTTTCTATTGCCTGGAAGAAACGTACATTACCTGTGAATTTTTGCATTATTTTTCTGAATCCCTGGAGGTTTCTTGGTGCTTGAGATCCGTCCAGCTTCGCAACCCAGTGCGCATGTGCGACACACTCCTCTTATAAAAAAAGCCAGCCAATGGATAATTGCCATTTTTTTCCTTTCTCGATCAGTCATTGTGGTGACTCAAGAAAGGAGGTAGGGCGGCTACGGTAATATATTTCCTCCAGGCAATAGAAACAATTTTCAGAGGGCCGCAAAATACCGTTTCTGGTTGCCGTTCGGAAACGTGAATTACCTGTGAATTTTTGCATACACAAAAGACCTCGTCGAAAAAGGCAGCGGGTGCCCTAGGGTTGCGAGAGGGGTCCCCCAGAGTCTGAGACACTGTGACTTTGTTAAGGAGAAGTCTGGGGAAAATTCACCCCTTGTAGAATGGGATGAAGGTGAAATTGAGGGTTATATTTCATTAAACGTAAATCGCAATGATTTACCACTTGTGACGCATTGAACTCTTTATTATGTATTACGAAAACTTGGCTTAATTCTGATATTCCTGACTCGGCTTTAGTGAATCCTGATTACGTCGTGGCGAGATTTGATCTTCTAGCATCCCAGGTTGGTGGTGGCCTATTGGTTGTGGCTAGAATATGTATTAAGCGTGCTGCTGTGTCTTTGACTAATCAGACCGATAATGCTTGTGCATTCAAATGTTTTGGGGTACAACGATGGCTTAATTTTTTACTGATTTATGATTTTTGAGCGTGTTGGTTCGATCATAACGGCCTCCTCACCGTGGAAATGAAAGTACAAACCCACACGATAGCTACCCGTTTCCCCTGTGAGGTCCCGTGGTCGATCGTGGTTGTCGTAGGGTTCTCCGTGAAGACCATACAAAACGTGGCAGGCAGAAATGTAGGGATGCGTTTATTCCTAGGAAACGTGACTACAAATGGTTAGCATTTGTCTAGACTCGTCACAAAAGCATCATTCTCACATGGACACATGGGTAATAGAATTTTGTCTTAGGTTCCCTGACGCCATTCCTAAAGTCATTCAGTCTCTAGTTTGCCTTGACCTTGAACAAGGCTTAAGGTTATTAACCAACATTGGTAGGGAAGAGTAACTTTGGACTTACGGTACTCCACAAGAACCGCGCCGACGCTGACTCCAGTCAGAAACAATTTTTCGTGGCACATTTCCAGCATGAATCTACTGAGAATAGAAACAAACGTCAAGCTTACCAAAGCTTCTCAGACAAATGCAAATGGCGGGGTCTAAGGTTGCCATGTTTTCCCATCGTGTTTCTTTGCCAACTGGGCATTCAGAGGAAGAAGAGGGAATGACGTCATGGATAAACTTAACTAATATTATTAGTAAACAAAAACGACAACGTCACTAACACTATACGGTTTACAATTCATTGGGGCCTGCTCTACAATGGAGGACAGCTTAATTGTAGACGCAAAAGGTACACGACAATGAATAAGTAATGTATGTTCTATTGTTAACGGCAGAACGATTGTTAAAGCAAGCAAAGCGTTTTACAAATGTTTAGTGCTATTCAGTAATTTAACCAACAACTCTTAGTTTCTGACAGTGGAGGATCGGAGCCGTGGAGGAACTACCCGGGTGAAATTTCTCCATACACCCCCTCTGCCACTGGTCGGAGAAGTACATACAGGGCAATAATATATAGGGGGTTTAACATACAGAGCAAATGTCCTCTCAAACAAACTTATTGAACAGGGTACATAATTGGTAACTTTCACAAAATATATTTACACTTGTATGTCGGGCGAACAAAGCATTTGACCAACTTGCCGGCATGACTACAAGGCACATGTATTAGGTCAGAAAATGTTTGCGGCGGCCCGCCCCCCCCCCGGGGGCGAATTGGGGGCCCGCACATTGCAAATCAGCCATGCTCTTAGGTGAACCCCGTCTTCCCATTCGGGTTTAGCTGGGGGTGGTTTAAACTGTTTTTTAATCGAGATATTGAAACGCTTTTACCAGGCCGTACGAATTTTTTGTTCAGGGATTGCGCACAGAGCATACCCGTACTCGTGGTAAATCCACCTGTACCGGATGTGTCATTTAAATCGCTACCTGCAAAACGGTCTCAGCTGTTGCAATTTGCCTCCACACATTTGCTTTAACTATTGACAATTCTATAGAAGCTAACCCATCTGTAGGATAAAACAAGTTTTGACTGCCTATGTCTTAGGTTAGGGTCGAATATACATTTCATCGTGAATCTTTCTTTGTAGTAGGCTACAACATATTTGGTTGAAAAATTGCCCTTAAGGGGCTTCGAGTTACGTTGTCTTAGAATGTTCATGTTGTACGCCCCCCTAAGTTGGCATCTACAGGCTGTCGTATTTCTGGGGCCTTCAAGGAAGGATGCCCTTGATTTAGTTTTGGGCGACTAATCGTCGTAGGGCATTGTTCTACAATTGTTCTACAATTGCTATTTAGTCTAGACAAAATACCGTCTGGGGCGATTCAGGAAAAGGGTATTTTAGCACATTGGTCGGGCTTTCATAGGTTAATATGTTAGGCACTTCACACAAATCTAAGTCTAAGCTAGCTTTTGGAGAGTCGCTAGACAACTTGGAGCAAGTATTCTGTCCCTTGTATTCACTGGTTTCTTGTACTACTTGAACACTGTATGGACGTTTAGGGCGTGGAGGACTAGTCGTCGAAAATCTAGTCTTTTCTAGCTTCGACAGGTCAAGGTGTGAACTGGAAAGTCTACCAGGTGGAAGGACACTAGATGTAGTTGGCTGGTCGTTTATCGTTGGGTTCACTCATGGAAGGGAAACAGGTCCGCTGTAGCTAATTGGTTGTTGTACCTTCTGTCGTGGAGTTGATGACCCTCTAGAGCGGGTTCCTCCAAATATCTCGGTAACGTTGGGCGACATTGACTGATATGCAAATCTTCTAAGCAGTTTTGCGTAGTTGTGGAGAAGGAAGCTCTCGTGTTCCTGTGATCTAGAAACTTCGTATACTCTTCCGGATTGTCCACGATGTAGGTAGCAAAAAATGTTCGCTGGATAGTGCTACTCCCATTCAATGTGGATGGAGCCAGTTCGCTTTTAAGCATGCGAGTAAGAAATTGAGTCACTTTTCGCAAGGGCTTATGTCGAGTTGGTGACAACTCGTCAAAGCAAAGTTGGTTTTTGGGGTTTCAATGTTTTAAAGGATTCGTATTTGGACATCGTTTTAGTTCTTCGTATCAGTACCTAGTCAATGTAGTTATGCGGGAGCTGGGAAATTCGGTGCCAAGCGGCGTTGGTCGCAATCTGACTCAACAATGTCCTCACGCTGCTTTCATTACCTTTGAGACGAGGAAAGGTAGAGGTTAACCTGTCCTGCTACCATCCGTGGAAAACCAGGTAGCCACAGCGTGTTGATTCGATCATAACGGCCTCCTCACCGTGGAAATGAAAGTACAAACCCACACGATAGCTACCCGTTTCTCCTGTGAGGTCCCGTCGTCGATTGTGGTTGTTTGTGTGAAGACCAAACAAAACGTGGGTGGAAGAAATGTAAAGATGCGTTTATTCCTAGAAAACATGACTACAAATGGTTAACATTTGTCTACACTCGTCACAAAAGCATCATTCTCACATGGACACATGGGTAATACAATTTTGTCTTAGGTTCCCTGACGCCATTCTTAACGTCATTAAGTGTCTAGTTTGCCTACTGACCTTGAACAAGGCTTAAGGTTATTAACCAACATTGGTAGGGAGGAGTAACTTTGGACTTACGGTACTCCACAAGAACCGCGCCGACGCTGACTCCAGTCAGAAACATATTTTCGTGGCACATTTCCAGCATGAATCTACTGAGAATAGAAAAAAATGTCAAGCTTAGCCAAAGCTTCTCAGACAAATGCAAATGGCGGCGGTCTAAGGTTGCCATGTTTGCCCATCGTGTTTCTTTGCCATCTTGGCATTCAGAGGAAGAAGAGGGAATGACGTCATGGATAAACTTAACTAATATTATTAGTAAACAAAAACGACAACGTCACTAACAATATACGTTTTACAATTCATTTGGGCCTGCTCTTCAATAAAGGACAGCTTAATTGTAGACGCAAAAGGTACGTGACAATGAATAAGTAATGTATGTTCTATTGTTAACGGCAGAACGATTGTTAAAGCAAGTGCTATGGAGCAGCATTCTTGGTCGTTGCGAACCTTGATCACGTTCGTAGTAGGCCGTAAATGGACTCAGTCAGCTAAAAACTAACTGTTTTTTTTTTCGGTTTTTAATGGTTTCTACAGTGAGCTAGCACTCTTACACCTTTCCTGTTAAACTGTTGTTAACCTTGCTTCGCAAACGTTTTTGAATGAACTGGCTTTTACATAAAAAGCATTCCAGTTAACCTGGCATTTGTTTGTGTTTCTCCGTACCTGGAAGCGGATGTGACGTCACGGTATCACTTTTCGTATATATTTCTATGGGTGGTTGATCACAAGACCATGGTTGTCAGTGCTGCTATAAAATTAAATGTGCGCATGTGCGTTTTGCACTTCCTCCGTTTTGTTTCAGGTGTTGACATGTGTTGATTCGTGCTGCGTTTTTGTATCTTTGGTTTGTGCCCTCAATGAGAGGCTTTGGTCGACTTATTTGGCGGACGAGATATGTTTTGGCAACGGAATTCGTAGCATTATTGTAAGTAATTGTTTGAATTTATACTCTAGGACCTAATATTTACTTTGGTGTCGAATAAGAGTTGTTGTTGTGGGCGTCCGTGAAATAGGCCGGCCATGACTTCTCGTTGAGTACAGGTTTGGGTTTTTTTGTTAAGGAATTCCTTCTTTATGGTTTTGTTGATATGTGTATTATGTTTTATAGTGTATGGGATTTATTAATTGTTAATTTGGAAACCACTATTTGACATTTGGGCAGAGGGAAAAAAAGGTTACATAAAAAGAAAAATAGATTTTTGAAATTGTAAAAAGTCGTAGGCTAGCGTTAACTTGGCAGGCTGCCGCTGGGAGTTAGTGTAAATTTAACAAACCGTATTACTGTTTAGAAATTATGCCCAAAGTTATCTGAAGGTATACCAGTCATGCCATCGTATGTTAAACACCGTTTGGCTGTTGCAGTTTGGGTGGTTGTGGTTAAAATTGTAAATAAAATTAATGTTTTATTTTTACTGAATATTTATTATGGAGTGTTGCTACCCCCCCCCCCGGTGGGCAAGAATGTTTGGCCCCAGGATTACCATAAATCACCCTTACTAAAAAGATCCCGAGGTTACTACTTCGTAACATATTTTGGTGGAGGTGCTGTTTCATCATAGTTTTGGTATGTTGTTGGCCCATTTGGTAAAATAACTCGAATTTGTTAAAACTCATGAAAAAAAAAACTTCAACTTCAACTTAACTGCCTTGAATATAATGTAGTGCTAATTTGTGCACATTTAGCATTGACGTGTTTTTCCCTTAAAGGGACATTGTTAGTTATAAACTTTTTTTGTTGTATGGTTGTATATGGAGCACTGATAGCTATAATGAGAGGGTTACTTATTGGTTTAGTGTTACCTTAAAAAATAAGCATTCTTTGGTCCTAAAAAGAAATATTTGCCTGAGATAATATTTTTTTGTGTGTAGTCATGGCAACCAAGGTCGATTTAAAGACTGTTTTAAAACCCCATTGTTTAAAGGGACAGCTAGTGAAGATGTTGAGGATTGGTTGGATAAATTTGAAACTGTAGCCACTTGTCATGCTTGGACAGATGAACAAACAGTTCAGTTTTTGTCACTGTATTTGGAGGGGACTGCTGCACAATGGTTCAAAACTGCAGTGGGAGACCTGATTGCCTTTGTTAACGCAATAGAGGTTAAGGAAGGGGAAGTAGTTCAGCAGTGGCCTTTGTATAAACAAAAACTTGTTGAAACTTTTAAGCCTAACAATTATAGAGCTTTAATTGAAGCTAAGTTAAACAAACGTTATCAGTTAACTACTGAAAGTGTTCAGGATTATTATTATGATGTTTTAGAACTTTGTGCTAAGTTAAACCCTGAAATGGAGGAGGAGGATAAAATCCTGAAAATAACTAAAGGTTTAAGTGCTACTTTTTTGCCTGTTATTACTTTTGACCCTAAAACATGTGATGATTTGTTGGCTAAGTTACACTTAATAGAACAACAAATTAAAGCTGTAAGGAGTGAGGAATTGAGTTCAGCATTTGCGGTTACTCCAAAAAGAATAGAAACCACAAGTAGTGAGGTTTCTCCAGCACATGAAAGTATTAGAGATATGATACGAGCTGAAATACGAGCTGCATTGATAGTCAAACAATCAAATTCTAGTGATGATAGGCCTAATTCTCAAGCTGGTAGACCGAGAAGGGAACAGCGCACTTGTTTCCATTGTAAAAAAATTGGGACATATAAAACGATTCTGCTGGCAATTGAAGCGAGAAAGGGAAGCAGAAAGAGAACAACGGCGTTTAAACGAAAATTGACAGCTCAAGAAGGTAAGGCTGTCTTGAAACCTAAAAACCCTCCCGAGCCAATTATTGTGAATGGTGATAACTCTTGCACACCTCTAGAGGTAGAAGGTCAAGTAAATAGTAATAACTCTTATATTGTTATAGATACAGGTGCAGGGTTGTGTCTTGCTAGTCTTGCTATTGTAAAACAATTAGGTTTGGAAATAGAACCGTGGAGGGGACCAAACATTTACGCAGTAAATGGTAGAAAAATAGTACCTTTAGGTGCAGTGCAGCTTAAAATTCAAGTTGGTTCTTGTATTTCACTTGTTAAAATGACAGTCTTAGAGGATTTTCCTTGTCCAATTTTACTAGGAAATTCTTGGTGTTCTCAGTTGGATATTGAAATTAAATTTAAGTCTCAGCAAATTGTATTGCCTGAAGGAGAAGTAATATCATTTAAGGTAGTGAATAAGGAAAGATGTCCTTCTGTTAAAACTATGCCTGCAAACACTCTGTTAGGATTATCTATTAATGTATTTGAGCCTGAGACAAAGTCTAATTACTTAGTTTGTGAGGAAGATACTGTGATCCCGGCCAGGTCGCATGTGTTTTTGACAGTTTCCATCGAAAACAAATTTGATTTTGAAGTAGGTTTAGTGTCTCCAATTGATATTTTGAGTTGGAATAGTAAATTGAGTGTGCCTTATTCATTAATTGGTACAACCACAGGCAAAGCTACAGTTTGTGTTACTAATTTATATAATGAAGATAGGTTATTGAATTGTAATACTAGAATTGCTCAAGTATCTCCATTGGTTAAAGATTCTCCAGTTATGTATACAGGTGATGATTTCGACTGGAAATCTACTGATATAGTTCCTAAATTTGATTGTAACCCGGAATTAAATAGTGATGAAAGAAAACAGTTATGGATCTTTTGTTAGAGCATCAGAAGATATTTATGAAAGAGACTGATCCTATTCCTACAACTACTAGGGTATGTCATAGAATTGATACAGGTGATGCTTTACCCGTTTTTCAACCTCCGTATAGGCGTGGGATTCCCGAACAGAAAATCGTCAATAATTTGGTTGACTAGATGTTACAACAAGGTATTGTTTCACCTTCTAATAGCCCTTGGAGTTCGCCTATAGTGCTAGTTCCTAACCCAAATGGCAAGTGGAGATTTTGTGTTGATTTTCGCAAAGTTAACTCTGTTACTAAAAAATATGTGTATCCTTTACCAAGAATTGACACGATTTTGGATTCTCTTCAAGGGTCTAAGTATTTTTCTACTCTTGATCTTTGGGCTGGATACCACCAGGTGGCTATGCATCCTGACGATAAAGAAAAGACTGCTTGTATCACTCAGTCAGGTTTGTACGAATTTAACAAAATGGCTTTTAGTCTTTGTAATGCACCTGCAACTTTTCAAAGGATGATGGACTCAACTTTAGCTGAGTTGAAGTGGAATATTTGTCTTGTGTATCTTGATGACATAATTGTCTATTCAAGTTCATTTTCAGAGCACCTGGTCCGTTTGAAAAAGGTAATAACGGCCGTGGAGTCGGCTGGCCTAAAATTTAACCCGGAAAAATGTAAGTTTGGTTTTTCGGAAATTGCTTGGATTTGTCATGTTGTTTCTTCTGAAGGTATAAAACCTGATGGTAGGAAAATCAAAGCTGTAAAAAATTTTCCTGTTTCTAAGACTGTTACTGACGTAAAATCATTTTTGGGATTGTGTTCATATTATAGGAGGTTTGTGCCCCGATTTGCTGTTATTGCAGAGTCCTTAAGTTTGCTGACTCGTAAAGATGTAAAGTTTCATTGGGAAGATCCTCAGGTTGAGGCATTTGAATCACTAAAAAATGTATTAATAACTGCACCAGTTTTAGCACATTATGATCCCACTTTACCTTTAGAATTAAGAACGGATGCTTCTTTAAGTGGTTTAGGTATTGTAGTGGTTCAAAAGCATGATGTTGGAGATAAAGTTGTTGCTTACGCAAGTCGTACGTTGACACCGGCCAAATCTAAGCACTCGGTCACAGAATTTGAATGTTTAGCAGCCCTATTGGGAGTTACTAGGTTTAGGCCTTACGTTTATGGAAGGCGTTTCAAAATTGTAACGGATCATGCATGTTTACATTGGTTAAAACGTGTAGTTAGTCCTAATATGCGTTTGGCTCGTTGGATGTTGACCTTGCAAGGTTTTGATTTTACGATTGAGTATAAACCAGGTAAATGTCATAAAGATGCTGATGCATTGTCGAGGTATCCTATTAAAGAGGAATTTAACGATAATACTCATGAAACCTTAGATATTCTAGTGTTTGTTACAGCGCTGTTAAATCTTGGTCAGATGCAAAGAGCAGATTCAAAACGGAGCAAAGTCATTAACGAATTGGAAGCTGCCCCTGCAAAGTGTAATAGAAATTTTTTTTGAAAAATGGAATTTTGTATAAAACATTAGTCGCCTGTAGGTAGTCTGGAAGTGTTGCTAGTACCTAGAGGTCTTAGGCAAATAATATTGCCTTCTTGTCATGATGATCCGAGCTCTGGACATTTCGGCGTTAGAGCCACTTGGGAAAGAATCAGGGTTCGTTATTTTTGGCCACGTTTATATAAAACGGTCAAACGTTATGTTGCATCTTGTCATTTATGTCAAACTAAGAAACTTGCAGGAGGTCCTCCGGTTGGACTATTACAGTCTATTGAGGTTGGTGAACCTTTTGAGAAAATAGCCCTTGATATTTTGGGTCCTTTCCATAAAACTGCTAATGGTAATGTACATGTATTAGTTTGCACCGACTATGCCACACGTTGGGTAGAAGCTGCGGCATTTCCTTCAGCGTCGGCAGAAGCAGTTGCAGATTTCCTGGTGCACAAGATTTTTCTTAGTCATGGAACTCCAAGAGAACTACTTTCGGACCGTGGTTCTGTTTTTATGGCTGAATTAGTGAAATCGATTTGTAACATGTTGTTAATATCAAAGCGTACTACCGTGGCGTATCATCCACAATGCAATGGTTTAACCGAGAGATTTAATCGAACTCTGTACTGTGCTATCAATGTATGTAAATGAGATGCATTTGGACTGGGACGTATTTTTGCCACATGTTGTTTTTGCATTTAACACGAAATTTCAAGAGTCTTTACAGAACACTCCGTTTTTTCTGGTTCATGGACGTCAAGCTTCACTACGAATTGATACCGTGCTTCTGCCTGCTAAATCATCAACAGTGCAACAGCGAGTGACAAGGTTAGCAACGCACCTCGTTGATGCCCGTAAATTGGCCAAAACTAACTTATCCATCAGTCAACAACGTTCTGCTGCGCGTTACAATGCCGGACGACAGGACCTTAAGTATGTACCTGGTCAAAAGGTTTGGGTTTGGATTCCTGCTAGGAAGAAAGGTAAAATTGAAAAACTATTACATCATTTCAAAGGTCCTTTTGAAGTAGTAAAGCAGTTGGGTCCAGTTGATTATTCATTAAAAAACTGTGAGACTGGCATGATTCGTTCTGTTCATGTGTCGCAAATGAAGATGGCATATAGTCCTGATTCTGATGCTTCTGGTAGTTCGGACAGTGAAGTAGAGCCAAGCGATACTGTCTCTGATGACGATTTTTCTATTTGTGTTCCTGGTGCTCATGCTTCGCAGTTACAATCCAAAGAACTTAACAATGTTTCTTCTAGTCCTTCTAGTTCTCCCACTTTGGTTGAAGACAAAACCAAGAAAACTTGCCTGGTGTTTCAGTGGTTGACTATGGTCCAGTGGTCGACGTGCCAGAGAGTTTACCGGCTTCTGTTGAGGTTGTGCAACCTACCCTACCCGTTACGGAAACAGACACTTCGGGCGCGGACTCTGCAGGTAATATGCTAGGTTTACGGCGTTCGTCACGTTGCCAATTTCGCAAACCCGTTACTATGGAGGAGACTGGGTTGCGGATGTGCCATTAAGTGAGGACGCTTAATGATAAGGAGGAGGATATGCTATGGAGCAGCATTCTTGGTCGTTGCGAACCTTGATCACGTTCGTTGTAGGCCGTGAATGGACTCAGTCAGCTAAAAACGAACTGTTTTGTTTCGGTTTTTAATGGTTTCTACAGTGAGCTAGCACTCTTACACCTTTCCTGTTAAACTGTTGTTAACCTTGCTTCGCAAACGTTTTTGAATGAACTGGCTTTTACATAAAAAGCATTCCAGTTAACCTGGCATTTGTTTGTGTTTCTCCGTACCTGGAAGCGGATGTGACGTCACGGTATCGCTTTTCTTAAATACTTCTATGGATGGTTGATCACAAGACCATGGTTGTCAGTGCTGCTATAAAATGAAAAGTGCGCATGTGCGTTTTGCACTTCCTCCGTTTTGTTTCAGGTGTTGACATGTGTTGATTCGTGCTGCGTTTTTGTATCTTTGGTTTGTGCCCTCAATGAGAGGCGTTGGTCGACTTATTTGGCGGACGAGATATATTTAGGCAACGGAATTCGTAGCATTATTGTAAGTAATTGTTTGAATTTATACTCTAGGACCTAATATTTACTTTGGTGTCGAATAAGAGTTGTTGTTGTGAGCGTCCGTGAAATAGGCCGGCCATGGCTTCTCGTTGAGTACAGGTTTCGGTTTTTTTGTTAAGGAATTCCTTCTTTATGGTTTTGTTGATCCTTATGGTTTTGTTGATATGTGTATTATGTTTTATAGTGTATGGGATTTATTAATTGTTAATTTGGAAACCACTATTTGACATTTGGGCAGAGGGAAAAAAAGGTTACATAAAAAGAAAAATAGATTTTTGAAATTGTAAAAAGTCGTAGGCTAGCGTTAAACTTGGCAGGCTGCCGCTGCGAGTTAGTGTAAATTTAACAAACCGTATTACTGTTCAGAAATTATGCCCAAAGTTATCTGAAGGTATACCAGTCATACCATCGTATGTTAAACACCGTTTGGCTGTTGCAGTTTGGGTGGTTGTGGTTAAAATTGTAAATAAAATTAATGTTTTATTTTTACGGAATATTTATTATTGAGTGTTGCTACCCCCCGGTCGGCAAGAATGTTTTGGCCCCAGGATTACCATAAATCACCCTTACTAAAAAGATCCTGAGGTTACTACTTCGTAAAACAAGCAAAGCGTCAGATCCCCGAAGTTAAGCAGCATTGGGCTGGATTGATACTTGGGTGACTGCCTGGGAATCTGGCTGTTGTAGACATAAAGGCCTTAGGGCTTCGGGCAGATGACCAGGAGTGGTTAACGCTCGTTAAATCCTTTGAACCCTTTGACCGTTTTACAAATGTTTTATGCTATTCAGTAATTTAACCAACAACTCTTAGTCTCTGACAGTTTAGGATCGGAGCCGTGGAGGAACTACCCGGGTGAAATTTCTCCACAATTTTTCCTGAATCAGAATCAGAGTCAGAATGGATTTTATTGCGTAGTATATTTACATGTGAGACAAGATCTAATGATAAGACAAAGGTCTTTTTTAGGCCAAAGGAAAAACAATAATGACAACAAAATAGTCAAATAAAATCAGCAAGTTAACCCTTTATGGCCTTGTTTCCATTTAAATGGACGGCTACTTAACGGCAAAAAACAAAGTCCCAATGCAACGCGAGCTTTACGAGGGGTCCCCGGGGACCCCGAGTAAAGCAAGCAGCAACAGCCCAGTGGTCAGGGTCCTCGTCTGCAAACCAAGTGAATGCCGGATCGAATCCCGCGACCGATCCAACTATCATACGGGACTTTAAAAAATATATCCAGTTTGGCATGGGCATTAAAGGGTTAATAA
>JAHWFP010159521.1:0-11796 GCA_023313725.1 Lithobius niger | reverse complement strand
CATCTTATTTGATAACACCCAATTCGTAACACCCAATTCGGTCTTGTGAGCCTCTTATGGCTGCCCCATTGTTACACGCTGCAACATTGCATTCTGGGTTCTCTCCGCCTCAGTGTTCAATTTTAAGAAAATTCTCGTGCCCAAACAAATTCTAATAAAGCAAGGTTTCACACCAAAAAAAGGACAAGGACAAGTAACGCAACAAGTAAACGACGAACAACGAAATCGAGCAAGCGTTTTACAAATTTGAAATTGGCACGTTGTTGCCTCGACTTACAATTAGCTGTGTGCGGTCATCTCACCAGCAAGTCTAAAGCCCCACCAGACCGAAAAAAAAGTCGATACGAAGCTACGAGTTACTACGTGCCTGAAATGTCAAAATTGCAGCAAGCATATGGTTGGTGTTTCGATTTTGACACCTTTTTTACACCATCCCGCTTCATTTTGGTTTGGCCTTTGAACTCACGAAGGACAGGATTTTTTTTCCACACGTGACACAACAACCAAATCGTCTGGGACAGATTGGGAGTGAGGAGAACGAGGTCTGTACGTGTGTTCGGCAGTGTGTGTGTGTGTTAGTCCTCCTCTTGGCATTCTAATTCTATAATCACTAAAGAGATTGGGGGGGGGGGGGCGGCCGGCGAGTGCGTCTGTTACCATTAAAGGTGCCAGTTCACCATTTCGATAATTTTGCCCATGTTCTAAACACAGCACCCACGTTCTGGACTCAACTGACTTGGAATCGCTCTGTTTCGAGCTGCTGTAGACCTGTTTGTTGGTGTTGCTGGAAATTCTTCTGGCTGAATTCTGTCGCAAATCTTGTACTTGCATGATTGCTGGGGCCAATGGCCACTCTTAGTCTTTTGTGTCTATTCTTACATAGGTGGACATTATCTATGCCTTGCAATGTTATTTCTGTTTCCTGCCTCTAGAACCTTCTAGAAGCTTCCATTTCCCATAATACCCTGGCTATTTCGCGGTTGTCAGGGGTTACCAACTGGCTGGTCCTCTTCAACCCATGCTAGGTCTCCTAGTTAGGGTATTTCTAGCTTTTAGGCCTCTAGTAGGCCCAATTTTGGTTAGGCTCTTTCCCCCAACCTAAACTAAGCCTTTTTATTAAGTCTCTTTACCCTAACTTAAACCCAAAGTTCCCCAGCTACCCTTAGAAGAATTGGTTCAGTCTAATTTTGGTTTAGCTCTCCCACAGTTTGCTATTTTTCGTCAAATTCCATGGACTGGTTCGACCCTAGATTCAATCTCCAGTGGATTGTATGACAAATCAACAATTATTGAATTTAATTCTTTCCAATTTCTATCTCCCAGAATATGCTCTTGGAAACGCACGTTCCCACTGACTATAACTTTATTGTTGTCTAGATTGCAAAGTGGTGGTGGTGGTTAACATGGCGGGCCCCGTCCGGAAGTTCCTGCTAGAGCTAAGGAATAGAGGCAGGCTGACGCAACACGAGGTAAATTCCAGCTTAGTGTCCACAGATACGTTTGAGCAAGTATGCAAGGAAGCAGAACTAGCTGGTATTAGTCGTGTTGATTTAGAACTATACGGTGTTTCTGGGGGAAGAATCCTCCAACGGTGTGAGGTCGGCCCTAGCCACCAGCACATGTCGACAATGGGTAACAATGCCAACAATGCTGTTAGCAACTTGGGACAATCAGATGGTGATGATCTTGTGTTGCAGTTACTGTGTAATCTTCGGGACAAAGGCGTAATTGATCAGCAAAATATTGACGATCGGTTCGTGACACTGGAGAAATATAAAAAAATACTGAAGTTCACAAAGGTGTACGGCATTGGGGATGAAGATTTGCAGACTTTTGGTATGGCAGTGGGTGAAAACAGTAACGAAGAGCCTATTGCAAGTCAGCGTGGGACTGTAGTGAATGGCATCTACACACGGTTACCGGCAGAAGCAGTATTGGATCTTGTGGGCGGTTCCGCCGTTGTGGAAGGTGATAAAGGCTAGAAGATGAAAGGCAAGAAAACAAAAGGCATGAATTGGGTCAACAAGCTTCATATGCTCAAGTTGTAAACCAACCTAGTGTAGGTGCGTGCGATCCAGAATCTGGTGAATGGCATGAGCTTAGCAGTAGAAACCTGAACTGGTTGAAGTCACTATATAACGGCAGTTTAGTTAATGTTAAAATGGAGCGGACTCTCGTCATTATCGCTAATAGAAATGGCGGCCCTTATTTTGTGTCTGACTTTAAAGAAGCCATTGCAGCAGTGGTTGATGTTAAGAGGTTAACTGGCCTGGCTTGGCTTCGCGCTAATAATGTACTTCAGGTATCCTTCTCAGATCCAGAAGCCAAGCGTATAGTCAAGGAATGTGGCACGTTGATGGTAGGCGGCCACGTGGCAACGATCCACGATCTTTTTGACAGAGTCCTTCACATCAAAATTCATTGGCTGCCTCTGGATGTTCCCGATGATGACGTTAGGAATGCCTTTGTAAATTACGGCAGTGTGACTAACCTGTGGCATGAAATGCACTCGGACCCGGACATCGCACATTGCCGCAATGGTATAAGACATGTGGTGTTGCGATTGAAGGATTCAGTCCTTGTAGACGCTGTTCCACAAACTATCGGGATTAAAGGTGTAGCTGCCCTACCGGTTATTGGCAATAGGCGTCCTCATTGCCTAAAATGCACCCAAAGAGGTCATATTCGGAAATATTGTCCCAATATTTATTGTCGCAGCTGCCAAACTTTTATGCCTAAACGTGCTCCTTGTTGTCACCTTGCTCCGCCTAAAGAAAATCGTGTTGGCGGTGAACCCTATGAAGCACCTGGTCAGACAGAGCCAGTCCTCCACTCCGCCTCTCGCAGTGAAGTTGGCTCCAGTGCTGTTGCAAGTCAGGCAGATTTACAGTGGAAAAGAGTGCGTGCACCGAAACGGAAGAAGGCCTTCGGACCTGCGTTTCCTCTGGCCAGTTCGCCACCCCTTGTTAAAGTGGGTGCTTTCAACACAGACAACAGGTTTTCTGTACTTGCCTCCACTGGTGATGTTGATATCGAGGATCCTGGTAGTGATGGTGGCAATCCCTCTGGTGAAGTTGTGGTGGGTGCTTCAGTGAGTGCTGCTAATTGTGAGACGGCCTGTGGAAACGCAAACCCGGAAGAAGTCATTGCCGATATTCCGCAGGGGCCATCTGACATCGCCGTTCCCTCTGTTTCCCGTCCCTCTCCCAGATTAGATGATCTCCCCACGTCTAGTCTTGATACTAATGGAGTGGCATCAGGGATGTCGGTAGAATCAACCTCAAGTAAGCTCTGGGCGAACGAGTGTGATGAGTTTGAAGAAGATATGGAATCGGCAGACTCGCTTTTTAGTGACTCGACTATTGGAGAAAGTGTGTGCTCGGGTGGTTCCGAGGTTAAATGTAGTAGTGTGGAGCTGTTGAAAGTGGTATTAACGCCTTGATGTGACCCACAGCAAACTCCATTCAGATTTTGTGTGTGGAACGTGAGGGGAGCAAGCAATAAGCTGGAAGATATCGAAAAGTTGTGTAATGATGTAGATATTTTAGGTATTGTTGAGTCAAAATTACCTGTAGGAGTCATACCTTATTTCCGGGGATTCACAGGTTTTGTTGGGTGGGGGATCTCGAATGTTCGGCTCTATGTTAGAGACGGTATTCCATTTTCAATTTTTCCAAACCAAGTTTGCAGGGGAATTGATACTTGTGTTTTGAAAATCTGGTGGGCAACTCGTTGGGTTGTGGTTGGTGCTGTTCACGTTGTTGGTCCTTTCTCGCGTTCGGAGTGGGTGGGGTGGGTTGGGTCTCTTCCTGGGCCGATGGTGCTGGGAGGAGACTTCAACGCACACCACACGCTCTGGGGTAGTACACATTGTAACACACGGGGACGCTTGCTAGTGGAGTCCCTTGACCAATTGGGTCTGGATGTGATTCAGAATGGTTCAATTACGTTCGTTAGGCGATTTGGTTCCCTTTTTCAGGAGTCTGTACTGGACCTTTTTCTTTGCTCTTCTGAGCTAACTCCTATGCTGTCTTTTGTAGTGTCGGATGATCTTCGCGGCAGTGACCATCTCCCGGTGGCACTGTCCAGTCGGGTACCAGATCCTCCCCGACCCTTGAGGCCGACTGGCCACTGCCGACCTGTTGTGTGCTCTGGCACGTTTGCTCACTGGGTCAACAAGTGGATTCCGAAGCCAACATGTCAACGTAGGCGTGTCAATCCAAGTGGTAGACGTATTGACCCTCTGTGGTGGACTAGAGCCTGCAGAATTGCTGTCTGTGAAAGGCGCAAAGCCTGGCAGCGCTTTGTTCGAAGCCGCTGTGACTTCCGGTGGTTCGAATTTGTTGGTGTTGCGAGGGAAACCCGCTTCATGTTGAGGAAGGAAAAGGCCAGTTTCGGCCGCCGTTTGTGCGATCGTGTCTCAAGTGGCATCTCTCCCTCCGAAGTCTGGGCCTTGGTCCGGCCGCAGGACTCTAGACTGGCGGTAACCTGGGCATTTGACGTGAATGGTGACGTCCTTCGTGGATCTAGCCTCGCGGATGCTTTCAACGCAAACTTTGCTGTTGTGTATGGCGCCCACAAGGGTCCCCCTCCGTCCCCCGTCGTGTCCTCTGAGGACTTAAGTGCTGCTCAGCTGCCTCTCACCCTACTTGAACTCAGGGCAGCTCTTAAAGACTGCCGCCTCGGAAGCTCTCCGGGAATTGATAGTGTTACGTATGCTCAGCTTAAGAACATAGACTTGAGTGGTCAAATGGATTTGCTTGAGTATTTTCAAGGATTGTATGATGGGGCTCCTGTTCCCCAATCATGGCTTTTCTCTGTGCTCACTCCTGTGTTGGGTAGGGGAAAGCAGAGATCTTCGGTCTCCAGCTACAGGCCAATTGCACTTCTCTCTAGCCCGCGGAAAGTGTACGAGAGGATGCTTATCAGCAGACTAGTGCACCAGGTAGAAGACGCTGGTGGTCTCTTTGGAGCTCAGTATGGTTTTCGAAAGCACAGAGGTGCTCAGGATGCCATGCTGTACCTGGAGTCAGGCATTAGAGAAGCCTGGGCTAATGATTGCTATGCCGTGGCTGTCTTTCTTGACATAAAGGCAGCTTACGATATGGTCGACATTGCTTGGCTTGATCATTCTATGGCCAGCCTTGGTGTCACAGCCAAGCTTAGGACGGCGGTGTTGGCTCTTCTCGGTCAACGGCAGTTCGCAACAAGAGTTAATGGCTCCTGGTCTAGGGTGCTGGTCACGGATAGAGGGCTTCCACAGGGAAGCTGCCTCAGCCCTGCCTTGTTTGCTATAGCTATCAATGCGGTACTTATTGCCCTGAATGCATCAGTCAATGTGGTAGCCTATGCAGACGATGTTGCTGTGTGGCTGACTGGAACTGATCTGCCGGCACTCCTCTTCACTCTTGAAACTGCTATTGCCACTGGTTCTCGTTTGCTGGCGGCCCGTGGATTGGCCATCTCTGGTAATAAAACCGAGCTGATGATTTTCCACCGTGGCATCAAGGCTACGGGGTCTATCCTGGTGGACGGTATCTCCGTCATAGCTAAGGATAAAGTCAGGTACCTCGGGTTCTGGTTGGATCCGCGTCTTGACTGGGTGCATGATGCTAATGCTGTCAAGAGTTCTATTTCTGCTAGGCTCAATATCTTGAAGTCGGTTGCAGGCAATAAGTCGGTTGCAAAGAGAGCCACTGTAAATGGACTATATAAAGCGTATATTCGAGCTTGCGCTGATTTTCACATCCCGCTGCTGCTCACCTCCACTAGGGCTTTGAAAGATATCCAGGTGTCACTGAACAGTTGCTTGAGGGTGGTAACAGGCTGCTTGCCATCTACCCCTGTGCTTGCACTGTTAGTGGAGTCGGGGGACGTCCCGGTCGAAATCAGAGCTAAACAGTTGCTCACTCAAGTTTGTCTTCGAGCCTTGGCAAGAGGCACCACCGACCCGTTGGCGATGATCATTCGTGACTACATGTCACTCTCGCAACGTGCTCGGAGCTTACTTGGTTCCCCTGGAATCGGAGCCTCCCTACTTGTTGAGAGGCATCTGGAACGTCTTCCTTGCCCCTCCATTAGTGTTTCTCCCCCACCGTGGCTCTGGTGCGGCATTGCGAGTCGTGCACTGTGCGGTGATTCCAGGCATAGTCGTGACCCTCAGTTTATTTCAGTGTACTGTGATGCCTCCTTCACTGTTGAGGAATGTTCCGGGGGGATAGGAGTTTGCATCCCAATATTTAGAATTGAACGTAGCTACCGGCTTGCGGCCGTTCCTTCGGCTTTTGTGAGCGAACTTGTGGCAATTTCAGTGGCTCTGGACATCAGCCTTGATTTGCAGGTCTGAAAAGTTGTAATTTTTACTGACTCCCTTGCAAGTATGGGGTTCCTTCGAGGGTGTTTTGCATCTATGAACGTTTCCCACCCAATTGCCATAGAGATTGGCTGGAAACTGTTTCTGGCCCATCAGGCTGGTTACCTCGTTGCGGTTGAGTGGGTAAAGGCGCACTTCAATGTCTTTGGTAATGAGCTTGCAGACGACCTTGCGAAGAAAGGAGCCTCACAGGTCGGCCCCGTTGTTGAATTTCTCGTTGGCCCAAGAGATATTCATCCAATCGTTCGGCGTCACGGCATAGGAGAGTGGAGTGAGAAGTGGAGTAGTGGCATCACCGGCCGCTCACTCCACAGCGTTCAGTCAACCGTCTCTACACCGAAGTATTTGGATGCCATATCAAGAAGAGAGGCAGGAATCTTGTCCAGGCTCCGCACTGGGCACACACAGTTGCGGGCTCATCTCTTCCGGCTGGGGTGGGCCAGGACCCCCCGCTGCGACTGTGGTGAGTCCGACGAAACTGTGTTTCATTTTTTGTTTGAGTGCCCCCGGTGGGCTCCGCAGCGTCGCTTTGTGTGTACTGCAGACTGTGACCCTCTAACTGCAGTTTTGGGAGTTCCCCCTCATGTTCCCCGTGACAAAGTTAACATCCGGAAAGTCCTAGGCTTTTGTAAGACAACTGGTAGGTTCAGGGCTGTTGTCCCCTAACTACAACTGCCCCAGCATTGCCTTGCTTGCTCCCCTTCGCTGGTGCTTGGTGATTGGGGGTACTGGGATTAGATAGCAGGAGTGTTGTTTTGGTTGGTTTTGTTGGACTGGTCCAGTCATTTGTAGTTATAGTTGTAAGGGGGCCCAGGTTTATGTGTGACCCAGGACTCTTTGAGAACCGGTGTACCCCTGGTTAGTAATAAGTTAGTTTTAAGATAGAGGAGAGTGTATGGCGTTGGGGCCTTTAGTTACTCTCGTAATAAACTTGAACTTGAACTTGAAGTCTATACGATCGTGATTGTTGGTCGTAACCAAGCATAATACATGGAGAAGCACGGGCACCCAATCTGGATCTAAACTATGTCGATTGGAGTATATCTCGTACGTAATACCATTCCCAATATTACGAAGACATGCCTAAACTGCTACACATAGACAACAATTGCTAGACTTGGAACGCTTCGAATAAAGGGGTTATCTACCTGTCCACTTCTTACCTCATTTATTAAGGTGTGAGTCCTAAGCTCCGTCTTTCTATATTGGCAGACGAAGAGTGTGCTAGCACGCAAGTCTGCGCCAATAAAATGTTTGGTGTAGATATCATTTTACGTAAAGTAGCATCTAAAAACTCAATAAGTAGATTGACATTAGCGGCAATACCTGCAGCATTCAGAAATAAACGGAACTGGGCTCTTTATAGAACGAAACGAAACTTTATTTCAGCATTGTTGAAAATCAAGCTAAATTGCATGGGAAGATCATGGTGAACTTGACCAATTAATTCCACAGGTGCACTTTCGGCGATGCAACCCTGTCTTTGGGCTGGGGTGCCCCACCCTGCAATATATACAGTTGAGTGTTTTTTGCTTCAGTAGAGTAACTCAGCGGCGTTTGGAAAATATTATTAAAGCCATAATTGTCATTGGTACCATATTTGCTAAGTTTCCGTTCAGAAAAATGTTCACTTGCAAAAACATGGATTAAAGTCATTAATTATATACGTTATTCTGTGCACTCTGGGCAACTGTCAGATCGGTTCCATAACCTGCAGTCACTCGTATCTTGAAGTTCAATAAAGTCTGAGACTGGTCCATGAAACTTTCGCTTCCGGGTATAGTAAAATCCATAACTTGACCTCCTGCAACTGGTGCCACTGACCTTTACTCTTCATATTCAGTTTTTTTTGTATGGAACGTTGTGTAGGTTGCACAGAAAACATGCCCAAGGGGAGCTACAAACACTCGTAAGAAAATGGGCTTAGAATACTCATGAATGCAGCTGGCTAATGACTGGTGGAATGGACGAGAGCCAAGGTTTATATAGAGGCACCCACCCCGTTTCACCCTTAATCTAAAACAGTTTTAATAGTAACCTTCTTTTTCTTCTTGGTTGTCTTACCTTTGCCCAAACGTTTACGTTTTACACCTGAACAGCAGTGTAGGGTCTCCTCATCCCCAGCCACTCTTGGATTTTTTTTGTACATCACTCATTACGTCACTGGCAGTTTCGTTAAACTTATCTATAGCAGCTTCTTTAAAGCGTTTTCCAGCTAAATAATTGGCTCCTACATCCACGCCGGTGCTGAGAGCTCTTTTTACCAAAATAGCTACCTATACTTGTTAAAAAGGGCATAGCCATTTGCTACAAAGAACTGAACAGGGATCCAAGACCATGCCCAGCTTGCAAATGCCTGCCAAGGAAAATGGGGCTATTGCCTCCCGCCTGCCTAGCATAATAATTTGTATACAGGCACGAAAACTTCATGATGACCTCACAATGACGAGACGAAGAATCTTACCTATGCTTTTATTGGCCTCAGGTGCAAGCTAACGACGATACGACCAGACGAACCAAAAAGTATAGGGGCTCCAGTATCGGTTCTGACATATGTATTAATATTATGTATAGTTTCGGTTAGCAAAGGATAATAATGCAACGTGTAAAACGCAGCGTACGTATCCTCCTCTTTTTCACCCGCAATGTTAACTATTCGCAATAAAGGTGCTTTAACGTCACCGACAAACTGAGGTGTAATGATTTTGTGTATACCCATAACGATTTACTAATGCTATCGTGATAATCTTGCATGAATCCCCAAACTGTGAGAGCGTGTGGGAACCCAGATAAAGTCAGAGCTCTTAAATCCAAATTTTTAACTAGCTACGTACCGGATTAAATCAGGTAAGTATTCCTTAGTCGTACTGCCATTGTCTAATTTGAAACTTTCTGTACCTTTTATTGTACGCTAACCTATAGAGAGGTAGTTCACCCACAGAAAGCTTGGCCGCACCTTTACTTCTAAATGCTTTAATTGCGTCATTAATATCAGAGGTTAAAACCTTTATAGTTCCGTAATACGGTTCTGACTTAACGTATTTTAATTTATATATGGAAGTTTTGAAGCACAAGACTGGCCCTATCATTTTCGGTTAATTCTGTCGTGTTTTGATCAGTTTTAAAAGTGTTAGGAAATGACATTTGACGTAAGGCTCCTTCGTATTATTTCCCTAAATGAATTGGTTCGGCTGATTACACGGTATACTTTTGTAACATGTATAAATCCATAGACGCGTTGCTTGGAAGGCAGAAATAAAATCCATCATTCGTATTTAAATCACTTCGATATCGGTAACCCAAGAATTAAACGAAGCTGGGTAGCCTAACCACTTGGCAAAATATCCTGTGCACCCCTGACGTTTCCTGGTACGTAGCTTGTGCTCTACTTTATATACTGCTGGCAGCCGTATGGATTGTAATTCTTGCTTGTACTAGGTGCCTAAAATATTCTCATTATCGTAATCCCTCATAGTGTAGGTACGAATGGGGTGGTTACGATTTTTACCTTTAATATACACAATCTCCTCCGACCAATTCGGAGTGTAGCCTTTGTCAAACACCCTAGTCCTCAGCCCCATTCTAACTGGGTCCCCTATAGCGAAACTACTCCCGTACAAACTTACGAAAACCTCCCCCTTATTACCTTCGTTTACTTGTACTGGTTTCATTTTAATGCTTCTGTAAAACGAACGATTATACAGAGTGATCCAATTAAAGTGTTACGAGCCGATCTCCTGTGAATGGCTAGTGAGAAAATAATGATGATTGAAATGAAATGATGGGTATGATGGGGGACGGTTACACGAGAAAAACGGAATGACCTTGAGTTGACATCTCAAGGTCATCCCCGTCCTATCTCCTCAACAAGATACAATACAGTGCAGTCAGCATGTTCAGAGCGAGTTTTAAACATCGTCGTAACTATTTTATTTATTATCTGATTTTGAATCTGTTTTCTTGGTATTATTGTCTGCTTGCATCCAACTTTCTGATTTACGTCTTGCTGTATTGTATCTCATTGGGAAGACAGGACGAGGATGACCTTGAAATATCAACTCAAGGTCATCCATTTTTTCTCGTGTAAACGTCTCCAATCACACCCACCATTTCATTTCTAACATTATTATTTTCTCACTAGCCATTCACAAGAGACACTTTACTTGGATAACCCTGTATATAGACGTGCATAATAACTTGTAAAACGTCTATGTGTAAAACGTCATTGGCATGCAAAAATCGACTAAATCTAGTGTGCAATGTCTGAATAAAGCTTGGGAGCATTTTACCTTTACGTTTTGGGTGACGTAATGGTGCATTTTAAATCTCTTAAAGGGATATACCTCCCAGCGCCATTTTTCTCGATCCTCCACATCAAGTACGGCCCCAAAGGTCTAGTTACTTACCGTTGGTCTTTCCCTTGTTAAAAAAACGTTTTAAAATGTGGCGTCTAGGAGATTTTCTGTTGAATATTGTTAACTACTATATTTAAGAACGATCCGACACTAAATGATGCATTGCGCGCGTACAATAATCATGACGTTTCATCTCTGTGTGTACATCTACTAATTTTCTAATAATTACCATGAGATCTACAATCTAATAGACTAATGCGGTAAAAATTAAAATTATTTATTCCAATAGATCGCCGAAGCAAAATTATAAGACACTAGTATAGAAATTCATAAATTGTGTTTTATATATACAAGGATCATTCCGGATTTTGACACCATCAATGGGTTCACGGTGGCTGGACTATTAGGCGCAATGCCAATTGAGACAGTAGCTATGTTTCTCACTGCGAGGAACGAAGCTACCGTCTCAGTTGACCTTAGGTGTGGTAAATACGCGGATGTGATCATCGCGTGGGTGTTGTGAGGCAGGCGGAAGGTTATAAGGCAGGCGGCATGTTGCTTTAAATACCCTACGTACTTGAGCATTTAAAAAATTTGAGCCATGGTCAGACCAGCTGGCCTCCGGGGCACACCCCCTATTAAATAACTCACCAACTTTGCATTTTAGTGGGCTGGTAAATTCCTTCGTAAAGACATCAGTCACAATTTATAAAAAATGAACGTCATCGTTGTAGGCAGCTAAATTGCTTACGTCAAATCCAAATCCAGTAGCCC
Organism: Lithobius niger; assembly: GCA_023313725.1. Classification (NCBI taxonomy): domain Eukaryota; kingdom Metazoa; phylum Arthropoda; class Chilopoda; order Lithobiomorpha; family Lithobiidae; genus Lithobius; species Lithobius niger. Next base: position 294 of record JAHWFP010159521.1, on the reverse strand, counting down.
AATATTTTTGGGTCCCACCCACCCTTATTCTTGTGCGTTCAAATTTACGTGTAATAGGCCTAAATAAAGTATAATTGGCATCGCCCGCCAACCAGGTGTTAATAGCTTTTAAGTGGACTTTTATGGCCCATATAGCCCTGACGGATCTGTGCAGCCTAATAAACCCACCAAAACTGCCCTCATTACGAGGATTGAAATAAATAGACTTTAACATGTCACTCGTGGAAAACGCTGCCCCACCCCAGAGTTTCGGCTCATCTTTGAAATCTGTTAACGGTTGTGTGCTAGGCGACG